>CANYCX011779563.1:0-15496 GCA_948193385.1 Breynia disticha f. nivosa | reverse complement strand
TATATTTTTTTGTTTTTTTATATATATATATATATATATATATATATATATATATATATATATATATATATATATATATATATATATATATGATTGTTCACTGAGCCCGCAACTCACGCAACTGCGATGTTTGCTTCAGGTACAGGTATTAGCAGACGTAGACGTCTTTATTAGCAGTGTTAGAGTTCTCTTTTGCTACAAGTTGGACAGCTGCTACCGATTTACTTCTCTCTCTTCAGCTAATGCCATTAGGACATTTTGCACACATGTTTGATATGCTATGATGTTTTTATATAGTTTGTATATTATACGTTGAGATTGATAGTATATGACTTCATGTTATCTACAGTTTGTTATTACAGTTATATGTTGATATGCGAGTTGGAGATCTGTTGATAACTGTTGAGATCGATATCTGATGTTGAGTTGCATGTTGAAAGATATGAAAATGTGCATGTGAGCTTTATATATGTGAATTTGATTTGCAGGTGGATTGCAGTAGGTTTTGGGATATCCATATTATAGCCGTTATATAGCAGTTCTACGTAAAGTATGGACTTGCTGATTAAAGAATAAAGGGCATATTAGCGTAACATAAAGCTTAATCCATGGATGTGTTAACTAATACGATCGGTATTCTCGGAATATAACGAAATAATAAAGTTTGGAATATTCAACCTATTGGTATGAAGTTACTTCACGTAACTTAAAGTTAAATAAAAAGTAACAAAAATGGTAAATATATGAATGATAAGAAAAGTTTTAAATTATACATAATTAACGTGATAGTTAGTATAGGATGTTTTACGAGCCGTGCTGACCAATTGATGGTTCGTACTGAGGTGTAAGTCATGTAGGATAGTTGGAAATCGAAGCATGAGCTGGCACGTGGATAATAGCACGGGTCGTGCCAACATCAACACGACCGTGTTGATGGTGAGAATCTAATTTAACTATAAAATAGAACTTAAACCTCATTTACATGAATTAAGAGAGAGAAATCGAGATAGAGGGTTGAGAGAGAACGAGAGAGTTTTTTAGAGAGAAAGGAGATTGTGTGATGAATTGTTCGTAAAACCAACAAAATAGATCCTAGGAGTAGCCGAATATCGATACTTAAGTACATATTGAGAATCTACAAAGGTAATGTTTAATAATTACGAAATTAAATATAATTTTATGAAGAATTCAGGTTAGAATTGGTTAGGATGATATTAGAAGCATGCATATGATTATACAGTGAAATTGATTGTGATAAGAATTGTGTTAATTGTTCATTAGGACGACAGGTTAGATCGAGGTAGTGTTCGGGCTCGTATTAGTCCGACTACTTCAGCAAGGAGGTAAGTAATCTAACTCACTATTTGACTAAATTAAAACATGATTATAAATTGTTATGGATTGTGAATGATTGAATTTCAAGTTGTTATAAATTGCAAATATGATTGAATTGCGAATAATCGCACAATGATGAATATGAATATGAAATGAAATGATGATATGTTCGTACGAATGAGATTGATATGAAAATGATGATATATATGAAAGGAGTATGGAAAAAAGAAATGTATATATATATGATTGAAATGAAATAGGTATGCAAAATGTGATATGATATGCAAAAAAGGTACGTGAATGATGTTTATTGATTTTGATATGTGGAATGATAATATGTAAAATGATATAATATGGAAAGGTGATGGAAAGGTGATAAATGATCGATCATATGAAGACTGAAGTAGGGAGATGAAAGTTAAGTCCACATGAAAAGAAGGTGGAAGAATGTTTTCAAAACAAAAGTAGGGGGATGGAAATTAGGAATTTATTATGAACGAGAACGCACGAATAAAACATACAATTTTGGCAACCATTTTTTTTAAATAGTTAATGAGCTAAGAAAATAACAAAGAGGAATAAACATGCATTACTTAAAACCCAGCGAAAGTTGGGCCATATAAAAAAGTCATAAATATGTCAGAGCCATGGAAATGATTTTAACAATGCATGTAAACCATCTATCTATACTAGTGTTTATATAGATTTACAAAAAGAATGGTATGAACTCAAAAAATAGGAGCATCGACCTAGGGAAGTGATATCGCACTAATAGTACCACCAAAAAGCAAAAGTCCCACCGCACACTGCTGTCGCTCTGTACTTTCACCACCAAACACAAATGCATCATGAGTAACTAAATACCTATTAAGTACGTATACATCCCTTACCAAGGAAGTTATTGCATAAGTATTCATTGGTAAAGAGTGTTAGATCCATTATGATCTTACATATCTAGAAAAATCATCCTAGTCATTATCTACTTTAAATAACCATTAGTTCATTATTTAAGGTAAGGAAATTCCTATTCATAATTCATTCCTAACTCACAAATATTAGGTCAATTATTCTCTCCTTTTCTTCATTTAAACAACTTTATTTATCATGGTTATATAGTCGGGAAGGGTCTGGGGAACAGTTTAGGTGTTTCGCAACTAGTTTCCCCTTTCTAAGTTGCACTGGAACTGAAATGGTTTGGGAAACGGTTTGTACCAAACTATTCCCTAACCCATTTTGACCCTTCTAAAAGTCCCTGGAAGTGGAACGGTTTGGATAAACCGTTTTGGAAACCATTCAGACCTTCCTAAAAGTCTTTAGAAGTGGAACGGTTTTGAGAATGGTTTGGGTAAACCGTTTTGAAATCCGTTTTGGCCTTCCAAAAAGTCCCTGAAAGTGGAATGGTTTTGGGAAAGGTTTGGGTAAACGTTTCAAAAATCTTTCGGCCCTTCTTAAAAGTCTCTGGAAGTGGAACAGTTTTGGGAACGATTTCAGTAAACCGTTTTGGAATTAATTTTGCCCTTTCAAAAAGTCCCTGGAATTGGAAAGGTTAGGGAAACGGTTTCCATTAACTGTTCCATAAATCATTACCCCTGCTTCCAGCTAAAAATCAACAAGTTAACACATTGTCATCAACATATAGTTCATACGACACGTCTACACATCCAACAATTCATAAAGCATCAGTCCATATATATTATCCATCATCATTAACATTCACTTCACACAATCCACTCGATTTCTAATTATCATTCCATCACATTATATTTAGCCTTAAGAAATAATTGAACCAAACATATAATACATAGCATTCGCATAACCATACAATCACACAAGTGTCTACCTTTTCACAAATATCAACATAAGTCATTTTTAAAACACAACAATACATACTATGTCTTATGAATGTCCATGAATGCTCAATGCATATGCCAAAAGCATTCCATACAAAAATGCCCCGTGGTTCATTCATTATCTTTTTATTTGAAGGATCTCTTCCTCGTGAGCACCCGCTCCTCAATCATCAACGGTGACCACACGCTCTATTTTTTTTTGTCGAATTTATTAGGGTCTCCCCTATTAAACACATGCTCTCATATATATATACATACATACATACACACACACACACACACACACAGATATATATATATATATATATATATATATATATGAATCTCTCCCATTTGAGCTCTTGCTTCCATTTCATTTTTATCTCATTATGAACATGTCACTCCATACTCGATAATGTCGTAATGTCATGAATGCAACTCATGACTACTTTCATAACCCATACCTCATGCATTTTCAACAAATGATTTCACACCAGGGCCAAGATTATTCAAGAACAGTTCATACCATAATCCTATATTCTACTCAATGTTAGTAAATGCATATTTGCAAGGCATTTTCTCTTTATCAACACCAATGAATTCATACATATCACTTACGGTACAATTCCATCAACAATGTACACTCATTCATAGGCACCATACCACCAACATAACACATTTAATCATGAAGTACAATAACACCAATAAAGCACATTCCATAAATTCCACATAAAATCACATAAGCGACGCGAAACAACAAATCCATTTTAGGATGCATTTAAATACCATGCCAACATATGTATTAACAACCAAATATAATTAACCACACATATGCAAGAAATACCAAGGTAAGTGAGATTCGATGCACTTACCTTGAAATCCTGTTAAGTCGACTCTCGGCTTAACTCTGCTTTGGGTCCCGAACAATGTTCCCTACATTATTTTGAACCACAACCACAACATTAACACAAATTTTACATCAAATCTCTCAATCATACACTTAACTAACAAAACCCCCATATTACCCACAACCCAATATCCTAATCTTTCCTCAATATCACCAAAACATATTAAAGGCTCACAGATTCAAGATTCTCACATAAAACCCATTTAACCCACACTAATCCCTCTCTATTACATATAAATTATATCTTAGATTAAAGGTTTACCTCGTTTCAAGTCGCCTTCGAACCTAGGATCCGTATAGATCTCATTCTAATGTGAGTTTATAAGATTCTAAGTGTGAGCAGTCAAGTTTTGTGTTTGGGGAGGTCTTAAAAATGTGTCTTGAGCTTAGAGAGGAAGGGTTTTCAACTGTGGTTGACTAGACTTGCTCAATGGTTCTTTTCTCTCTCTCTCTCTCTTCTCGAATACGCTTCTAATTTTATAATCCCACCAGGACAAAATGGTCTGTCGAACAGTTTACCCAAACTGTTTGCTTAACTGTTTTGTGACTATTTTGTGCAAAATTCAAAATGCTTGTCTACGTCTAAAACAGTTTAGGGAACAGTTAGCACTAACCGTTCTCAAGGCCTTTCTCGCCTACAGATTGCATAAGTTTCTATAAATTTTTGGTTATATTTTTTGGGGCGTTATAATATATGAATCAAAGTGAAAGCAACTTAAAAGAAAAGTGATCAATGTAGTTATAATTTAAGATTGATTATATAAATGATGGTTATATGAATTGATGAAATGATAGTTATACGAATGGATGCACAGAATGGTAAAATGAATTAAAGATTACTCATTGAGTCTGCAACTCACGCAACTGTGATGTTTGTTATTAGGTAGAGTTATAGACTTAGATAAGCGTCTAAATTAGAGTATTGACTTATGATAGAGATCAGGTTGGACAACTGTTACCTAATCCATTCTCTCTTCTACTGATGCCACTAAGAGTTTGATCAGTTGCATTTGCATGTTGATATGTTTTAGTCATACTTGAGTTAGTTTTGGGATAATACTATATGGATGAGTTCATATGATATGTTTATTTGAACTGACAGAATGTTGAATCTAATATGCATAAATGTGTTAATATACAATGTTTGTTGATGGTGGTTAATATATGAATTGAATACTTGGTATTTATGAGTATTCTATAAGTAAAATATGATGAAAATAGATTGATTGCAGGTTGATAATGAGTTGTAGACATTCAACACGAGCCGTTCTAAATTGACACGACGACCGTGTTGAATGAACAGTGGATGTGACTGATCAACCTAAGGTTGTGCCCATTGGGGTGTTGATCATGACGAGTCGTGCTCATATGAGTTTCCAATCAGCATAGGGTCAACATGGGTCATTCTCCTGCACTGTTTTCCAGTGCTACACTTATGCTTTTCTAAAATTGCAACTGTTTTATATTGCAATATAATATGAGTGTTGTTAGATAAAAATAAAGTATGAATGAAGGAAAATGTTGCAAATTATACATGTTTGAACATATGTAATTAACGTTAATTACGGGTCATATAGTTGATTAATTTTAGGACGTTATACATCACTTTTTAGAAATATGACCATTGTATGAACTAACGCGATCATGCTCATAATTTTTCTAGGAGCATGGTCACTGTGTTGGCGGCATGCCCACCATGTTGGTGGCCTAAAATTTTCCTGTTCATTTCTAACATTGTTTCATATGAATGCTCACATGAATTATGATTCCAATATATTTCTAAAAATGTTACATTTGATTTATTCTTAACTTCCATGTTTATTTCACTAATTATAATTATCAGGATAGGGATGTTATAACGAACAAGAAAATAATACCAAAACAATAACGAGAAAATAAATAGAAACAAATATCAAAGGAATCATAAAGAACTCCAAGGAAAACTAAGAGAAATTACAAGATTGAAGAATGTGAAATGACAAAAATACATTGCAGAAAAGGATAAATAGTCCTAGATATGCAGAGTACGCTTAGTCGCCACAAAAAGTGAGTTGTCACCACGAACACGCGTACTTCAATAGAAAACACGATGTCGTTGAAGCAAATGTGTGGTTGCCATGACCACTCATAGTCCACTAATGTGTGGTCACCACGACCACGCGTACTCCACTTTTCACCATGTGTCCGCCTCTTATCTCCACGCATACTCATCAAATGCAAGGTCAACAAAACACAGTATACTTGACTGCCTACATCCCATACTAAAATAATCATGATGACTTGTATTTTGACCAAAATAAACATACTCCTATATTTGGGAAACCCAAATATAGGAGTGGAGAGCTATTGTTATATGTTGTATACAACATGTATACTAAGTAACAAAGTTAGATATGTGCACTTGCCAAATTCAGTCAAGATGCAACACACTCATTTAAGAATCATCTCGATATAATATGCCTTTTAAAGAACTGGTCAGATACAATGTGCTCTTTAAAGATATGTTATATCTCACTTCAACTATTAAATATTGAATTAAAAGTTGAATTCAAAAGTTCAAATCAAGGAAAGATCATAACATCATAGATGTCTTCACATGTCTATAAATATAGCTCTTGCTCTTTATTCAAGTTATGTACAATTTTACCTACAAACTTGAGCATCTGAGTGCAATCGGAGGACAAAACCTCAACTCTTTGACTTTACATATAACATTCTTGACCGACATTCAATCTTCATTATTGTTTAGGCAACAACAATGATTAACTTTAACAAAAGTTAATAATGTTTAATTGGACTTTTATAATTCAATACCAAAGATAAACGAGCGTATAGGATCGCACACTCAGTGCCTAAATGATAATTTTACCATTGTAGCTTTTTCGGAAAAAAAAAGTTACAAGGTATTAATATATTTTTTCACTAAGTTAAGGATGTGAAAAATATTATGTATAGACATTGTAGAATTTTCCTATGATTTAATTATGAACCAAATGCACAAAAAAGTATAAGTACCATTTTAAGACAACACATTATTAATATGGATAGTGCATCTCTTAATTATGACAAGATTGGATAAAAAAATGTCTTGTCCTAAACAAAGCATGCTACATGTTTAGATTATTCTTAAGGACTAAACTTTTAACCTTAAAACATGGAGATATAATTTTTATTTTTCCTTAATTAATTCTTTAAATTATTCTTAAAGAGTTGTTTTTTAGATACAACACCTTTTAAAGAGTTTTTATTGGACTTAAATGAAAAATCCTAATCTAAGACTACCTACACGACCAAAGTGTATAAATACCCCCATTAACACATACATAAGGGTTAATGTCTTTTAAGAACAACTTAAAGGGATGGTTGTTGTGATGGTTGAATATGAAAGAGAAAATTTGTGCCACAATACATAAAATGCTAGCCTTAATTTTTGTCTATTCTTATAGCTATTTTTCACATGATCATAAAATACTCTACTGAATTAATTCAAGTTGAATAAATCAAAGGTCTAAGTAGAGATAAAATTATTTGTTCCTTATATGTATGTGAGGGTAGAGGGGAATCATTTTAGTGTAATCCCTCAACCTCCATAAAATTGTTTCTTGAACCAATTTTTCAATATTATGGTGATCTTGTTTTTGTCTATGTTATCTACAAACATTTTTTAATTTTGCTGCCTCATGATTAACTTTACGAATAGAGAATTTCCAATAATGGTATTAGAGACATATGATGTTTTATCGTTGAATTTGATTTTTCATATTAAGATTTTAACTATTTAACTTAAAATTATCAGTAAATAATTAAAGATTGCATGTTAAAAGGCTAGATTGAATATTTATGTGGCATTCTATGTTTTAAGGTTAAAAGTTTAGTCCTTCAAAAACAATTTTGCACTTTTAGGTTATTTGATTAAATTAAATAATTAATGATTAAATCTTTGTATCATTGAATTAATTAAAAACCAAGAAATAACATTTTATTTGTCCATGTAATAGTCATGTATTATGCCCTAAAATGAAAAACTTGTTTGTGTTTAATTAGAAAAGAATATTAAACAAAATACAATTCATAATTGGTATAAGATTATGGAGTTTTTTTGTTTTTATTGATTTTAAGGACATGATCGATTATGTTGACACCTTTAAAATTGAAAAACTTGTTTTGTGTTTAATTAGACAAGTTGATGGAAACAAAACACAAATCATAAATGGACTATGATTCTGATGTTGATTTTTTTTTTAAATTTTAAGGTGATAGATTAAATGTATATAGCATAGGTATACATGTTAATATTTGAAATATAAATATATGCATGTTAAAATGTATTGTTATATGATATGATTTGCATTGCATGTCTGATGTATGTATATATATTTTGTTTATACATGTGCATTAGTTGGTATAATTGTTTATATCATTTTAATTCTAGTTAATGGTTAATGGTTAATTGTTGTACTTGTTGATTATTTTACTATGTTTATGAGACCCCGAATATGAATATAGTTAAATTGAAATTGGCTTATTTTTTAGTTGGCACAAATTGAAAACATGTAATGATGGTTTAAAAACAAGATTATTCATTCTTATTAACATGAGTTTTATGAAGCCAAATTAGAATATGAAAATAAGACTATGTTTGATGCTAATCTACTGAAAGCATAATTTTAACAACATAGGCAATCAACTATGAAAGGAGAAGTATTGTGGTAAATGTTATATCTATGTATCGCATAAACTTAGTAGTTTAGGGTTATTGTAAAAAAAATATTGTTCTCATTAGAATTAGTCATTAATAATATTAGTTTAATAAGCCTAATGCAAGTTATAAAATAAGACTATATTTCAAAGAGTTTTTTCAAAACAAATATGAGTTTTTGTGACATAGTTGAACAATTTCATTAAATATGCTATGACACAAGCTTAAAATTGGATTACATGTTCTTGTATTTTAAGCTATGAATTTAGCGTATATGCATAGTGCATGTCATGAGCCTTATTTTATGATAAGAATGATGTTGTTAAAGGTTTTTCCTAAGTTAAAATTTTCTAAACAATACATTTGTGAACCATGTATGAAGAGCAAGCATATTAGAGGATCTTACAAAGATAAAATGGAAATAACCACTATTAGAATACTTGAACTAGTATATATTGTGGAATTCAATTTTTAAAACTATTTATCCAATTATTCAACATAATTTAAAGAAATGATTTAATAATTAAAGAAAAAAAATTTTGAGAAGAGAGTAACTATGATACATGCCATTTTTATAAATCTCAGCCCAAAACCATTTACAAGATAAATACAAAAGTAGAAGATGGAAATAAAGTTTGAAAATAAATTCAAACATCCATATGCATGTATCTAAATACATGTACAAATGTACAAAATCAAAATACAAAACTCTGGAGCCAAGACCTCTGAGACTGATATCACTCTGGAAATGATCACATCAAATCTCTAGTCCAAAAGCAACTACCTACGATCTACATAACAATAAAACAATCAAACAGGGAGTATATATAAATACTCAGTAAGTGATAAACAATTTTCTGTTTAAATAAAGTGTAGGGAAATTTTCAGTAAGCACGAGTTGTGCTCGATGAACACAAGGTCGTGCTCATTCTTTCATTCCCAGATGGCACGGTTCGTGCCTTGTATAGCACGGGGTCGTGCTCAAATTATTTTTCCAGATTCTATTAAGCACAGAACATGCTGAAAAAATTGTCCCAAGCACGAGGATGTGTTGTTCAGCAAGATGGGCGTGCTGAGCTTTTCTTTTGTGCAATCTGTTTTGGTTAGTTCAAATTTCACAACAAAAAACTCATAATCATGCATATCCAATATAAATTCTTTACCATATCAACGATGAATGATATGTAAAACACACATAATACACACTTGTTTGCTTAAATAGCCATATCAATCAACCAAAACATACTAACGCACATGGACATATATCATAAGCAAAGATCTCATTTTCATATCCAAATCAGCATTCATAAATCATATAGTAATCATCAATGATGGTAATTATGAATGCCATATGAAGTGCACATGAATGTCAATGTAATTCACATAACATATCCCTAAGGTGGTACTTTCTCATTTTATTTTCTTTTCTTTTCTTTTTCTTTTCATATCGTTTTTCCCTCTGTCCCAGATTGGCATCGGAATATCATCGGTCTCAAATCGGCATCGAATCCAGTTTGACATCGAGCCCAGCTCAGAATATCATCCTCAGGCCCAACCTAGGACATAGGCCAAGTGTCACATAATGAATGCAACACATAATGAATCAAATGCATTCATATGGCCATTAAATCATATCAAATGTATGCTTAACAAAACAATTAATATGCTTTTCCATAAATCAAACATGGATCAATATCATCAAGGACAATAACGAAAAGAGCATACTATCAAAATCTCATATAAATGTCAAAGGCAAGAACAAATCATGCCATAACAACATAATCTTCTTGGTCATGTTCATATACGAATATCTTAAGCAAGAAATTAAAATTCAAGATAATAATGTTCTAAGAACATATTACATATGAGCATAAAGACTAATCACACATAATTAAGCATACATAGCTTATAAAATCATCCACCCAAGTTCTTAAGAACATTTAAGTACTAACTTTAGCACTAGTAAGCGTAAGAACACTTACCTCAACTATCGTACGAAGTCGGCGTCGGGCTCAACTTCGATCTAAAATGTGTATAGATCCTCCTATACGAAACAAATATGTAAAGGCCATTGCTGACTTGATTTCTTCACTTAAACCAAGCCTTTAACTTAAAGCTCAATTTCTCAGTAGCCTTTATACTAACCAAAATTCCACTAAGCTTTTCGAAACTATAGTTCAATTGATTTAAATCCTTCACATGAAGTTAACTAACCCTAAATTAGCTAACTTAAACAATTTTAACAACCAATTCAGTTCTCAGTTGTCTAAACAACAATTCACAACAAGCTCAATTTCTTCATATACTCAATATTAATCACATAGCTCACCTTAATTTTTTTTTCTACTGATTTTGAGCAAGAATTGATGTTTCCTTTTGCTTAAACACTTCCTCCAGTTGTTCATGGGTTTCAGCTGCTTACACTCGTGCTTCTCTCATAATTTCATTCTATCTACAAATGAAACAGTCTATTATTCATACATTCCCAGTTGACACGTCCTTGGGAACGGGTCGTGCTACAAGTCGTGTCGTGCAACTCAGCATGAGTTTTTGTTTAAACGTGCAAGATCTCGTTTTGTAATAAATTCAGCACAGGGTCATGCCAATTTCCAGATATGCGCACGATGTCGTGTTGTTCAAGTGACATGAGCCCAAAGTCATGCTCAGCCTGTGTTGTCTGTTATTTTTCTAAATTGTTCCTATTCTTGTCAGATTCGATCCTGTTTTTAAGCTATTTTTCATATACATTAATTCTAATAAATTTTAAGACGTTAAAACTCTCCCCCACTTAGGAAATTTCATCCCCAAAATTTAATTTGGATCAAATCGCAAGCAATTCTAAGTATGGTATACTTTATACACATACCAAACTTAAATGCAACCTCAATTTTGCAGTAAAATAGTAGCAACTCAGCATCTGAAAACAGATACGAATACTATTGTCTTATATCAGCCTCAACCTCCCAGGTAGCTTCTTTTGCGAATGGAAACTCCACGTCACCAGTACCATAGGGATCTTTCAATTTTATAACCGTCTTAACTGTCTGTCTAGAATCTCGACAGGCTCCTCCTCATAAGATAACTCCTCTGATATCTCCAACACTGGAGCTCTCAATATATGACTAGGATCATATCGGTACCGTCTCAATGTAGAAACATGAAATGCATCATGTAATCGGGAACCTCAACCGATACACAAGTGGTCTCACTCTCTCAATAATCTCATATGGTTTGATATACCTAGGAATCAGTTTTCTGCGTTGTCCAAATCTAATAACTCCTCTCCAAGGCAAAACTCGGAAGAAAAATCTATCTCCAACCGCATACTGTATCTCCCAATTATGTCGGTCGTAATAACTCTTCTGACAATCCTGAGCCACTTGCATACATCTTTTCACAAAATTCACTTTCTCAAGAGTTTGTTGAACCAACTCTGGTCCTTCAATCTAACGCAAACCCTCAACATCCAAGTAAGCTGGACTCCAACACTGCCTCCCGTATAAAGCCTCGTAAGGTGCTATCTCGATACTTGAATGATAGCCATTATTGTATGCAAACTCAATCAAAGGTAAGTGATCGTCCCAATTACCTCCAAACTCTAACACACAAGCTCATAACATATCCTCGAATGTCTGAATTGCCCTCTCAAACTAGTTGTCATTGTGCGGATGAAATGTTGTTCTATACCTCAATCTCGTACCTATCGCATCCTGTAAACTCTGCCAGAATTTGCGATGTAAATCTAGCATCACGATCATACACAATCAAAGTCAGAACACCATGTAATCTAACGATCTCGACAATATACAAACCAATTAACTTATCCAACGTATCATCTTGTCGGATAGCTAAGAAATGAGCTGATTTCGTCAGTCTGTCGACTAACACCCAAATAGCATCGTGATGTCAAAACATCCCTGGTAAGCTTATAATGAAATCCATGGTGATCTTCTCCCATTTCCATTCTAGAATCACTAACAGTCGTTACTTATCGGCTAGAGCTTGATGTTCTGCCTTGATTTGCTGACAAGGTAGACATTTAGCAACAAATTCTGCTATCTCCTTTTTTATATGTATCCACCAGTACATATCTCGCATATCTCAATATATCTTCGTACTTCTCGGATGAACTGAATAAGGTGAATAATGAGCCTCAACCATCAACTCATTTTTCAACTCTATAATATTTGGAACACATAATCTCTCTCGATAATACAACACACAATCATCATCAAGTCAGTACAAAGTAGTTACTTTTCCTTTCTCAACTTTCTTTTTTATTGCATTAGATGATCATCTTCATTCTGCCGCGCTGCTATCAACTCTCTCATATGAGATCTAACTTTGATATTTGCCAACATCTAATCCTCAACCAAATCCAACTACACTTGTAACTCTCGCAAAGCAAACGACTTTACTCTATAAGTAACAGAATCATCATCTTCTTGTTCCTTTCTGCTCAAAGCATCGGCGAAATTATTCACCTTCCCAGAACGATACTCAATAGTGCAGTCATAATCCTTAAGCAACTTAATCCACTGCCTCTGTCTCAAGTTTAGCTCTTGCTGGGTCGTAATGTACTTGAGACTCTTATGATCTGTGAAAATCTGAAATGCCTCTCCGTACAAATAATGTTGCCAAATCTTCAGAGCATGAATAATCACAGCTAACTCCAAATCATGAGTCGAGTAATTAGCTTCGTGCGGTCTCAACTGTTGCGAAGTATAAGCACTCACTCTACCATGCTGCATTAATACTCTGCCTAACCCTGCTTTAGACGCGTCCATATAAACCACAAATCCACCTCCCTGACTAGATAACATAAAAATTGGAGCTTCGACTATCCTTTTCTTCAACTCTCTGAAACTCTATTCGTATTTTTTATTCTAGAAAAACAGAGTATTCTTCCTCAATAAAGCTGTCATTGGTCTAAGTATCCTCGAGAAATACTCAATAAAACTCCGATAATACCCTGCTAGAGCTAGAAAACTCTGTACCACAGATACTTTCTTAGGAGCTTCCCACTCCTGAATGTCCTTTATCTTACTAGGATCAGGTTTCACTCTCTCCACTGAAATAACGAGTCATAGGAAAATAACCTTAGTCATTCAGAACTCGCATTTGCTGAATTTTGCATATAGTTCTTTTTCTTTCATCAACTCGAGCATAATCCTAAGATATCTCCTGTGCTCCTCCTGATTTCTCAAATACAGCAGGACGTCGTCAATGAATACAACTTATAAACTGATCTAAATAAGGCTAAAATACCTATTCATCAAAGCCATAAACACAATTGGTGCATTTGTCAACCTAAATGGCATCATAGTGAACTTAAAATGCCTGTATCGAGTCCTAAACGCTGTCTTTGTAATATAACTCTCCTCAACTTTGTCAATACCCAGATCTTAAATAAATTTTGGAGAACATTGTAGCTCCCCGTAGCTGATTTATCAAATAATCTATCCGTGGTAACAGATACTTATTCTTCACAGTCACCTTGTTCAGCTGACGATAGTCGATACACAATCGTATACTACTATCCTTCTTCCACACAAATAACACTAGTGTGCCCCAAGGTAATACACTCAGTCGTATAAATCCCTTCTCTAATAGCTTCTCTAACTGTCGTTTTAGCTCCTACAGCTCAACCACTGCCATCCTATATAGTGCAATAGATATTGGAGCTGCTCTCAGAATAGTTTTTATCCTGAAGTCAGCCTCCTACTGAGGTGGTAATCCTGGTAACTCCTCAAGAAATACCTCAGGATACTCTCGTACTATCTCCACATCTCTAACCTCCAGCTTGGGTTAATTTAGATCAATCATTGAGCTAGATAGGCATCACACCCCTCTCGAATCAACCTCACAGCTGAAACTGTTGAAATCAGACGGGAAGGAATAACCTCCCTCTCGCCGACTTATAACACTCTTCTCTCACCATCAACCTCGATCACTACTTCTTTCGAATAACAGTCAACCATAGCTCAATTTCTAGACAGCCACCCCATCCCTAATAAGATCCCAAACTCATTGACCGGGTTCTAGCAAGCGTACTAGATCAGTGTAGTTTTACCACGGAGTATACCCTCCGGGATCGAATCTCACAGGGAACGGATACTTAAATTGAGTCGGTACTTAAAATAAAATTACAATAAAGCATTAACAACGATAAGTAGAAGATTGAATTGTGCAATAATTGATAAATACGAATTAAAAATAAATTTACAACGATGAATAAAAGTGTTGGGACTTCCTAGACTTCAGTAGTTCTATACTCGATTTCTCGTTTGGGTTGAAGCAAATGAAGGTGTTCTCGCACTATAATTAATTATGAGTCCCTTTCGAGATGCTCAAAATATCGTCCTTAACTTAACCAATATTCTACTTTCGTGATACATTCAATCAAGCAAAGCCATTATTCACATAGGCATATCATTAAACACATTAGTACTAAATGGTATATTTCTATCCAAATTAAATACTAACATTATTTGATTAGCCTTCCTATCCCTTGGCTTTCGCAATTTCGGAATAAGATTACTATACTTGAATGATAAGATAGAATTGTGATTGATTGTTCTAAACTAGCATTTGATTAATTCAAGAATAAACAAGCAATCCTAGCCTGTCACTACTATGGATTAATTGCATGCCCTTAATTAATAACATTGCTCTTTCTATCATCATAACAATAGGTACATTCAAGCAACTCAATCACAACACATC
>CANYCX011778891.1:0-21636 GCA_948193385.1 Breynia disticha f. nivosa | reverse complement strand
TTAGGGTTTTTGAAACTTTAGTTTTGGTTTGGAAAGTGAAATATGAATTTGGATAGAAATGATA
The DNA here is from genome assembly GCA_948193385.1 of Breynia disticha f. nivosa. Classification (NCBI taxonomy): domain Eukaryota; kingdom Viridiplantae; phylum Streptophyta; class Magnoliopsida; order Malpighiales; family Phyllanthaceae; genus Breynia; species Breynia disticha. Next base: position 21,572 of record CANYCX011778891.1, on the reverse strand, counting down.
TAAGATACCATATGTTAATATATATATATGTTTTCAATTTGACCTTTTTGTCCCTTGGCTCTTTCCTCGATCATTCTTTTCACTTTCTCTCTCCCGGTTTTACCTTTCCTTACAAATTTTAATTCTTAATTAATTTCACATTCTCCCACTAATATTTTATTAAAAATATTACGCGAAAAATTTATTCGCATAATTATTAAATGATTCAAAAATTCTCGAAAATTCTTAAAATTGACGGCGTTACAGAGACCCTCTTCCTGCTGACCTCCCTGCAGTGCTCTCTGCTGGCCACCCTGCTGGCCCTACATTTGTTGTAACAAAGCATGGTAAAACTGGGCGTGGGTTGGGTCAACCGGTGGTATGGCACCAGGTACAGGTGGTGCTCCACTGGGTGTAGGTGGTGCTCTGCGTCCTGTACTGGTCCCTGTCCCTGCACGGACTCTGGGGACTCGGTGGTAAACTCGTGTGATACGTTGTCGATGGGCTCCATCCTAGCAAAATCACCATTTGAAAAACTTTTAGTTTCATGAAAATAATGCAATGAAAACAGTTTTCGGTTTCAGTCCGCAGGGAATCTAATCTCCGCTCTGATACCACTAAATGTCAACCCCATTTTCGATTAAACCTTGAATTTCCAGGCCATTTTTTCTGTTAAGTAACAACACAATTCAAATCAAGAGAAATATATATAAGAATGACATGCATGCATTTATTAAACCCGGCCATTGTTCGCCAAAATATAATCAGTTATAAAACATGCAGAAGCGAATGGTTTGGTTTAAAATAATGCATGTGTCAATAATCTATACTATGTGAGGTATAGATGTACAAAATGCAAAAGTATGAGTTTTCCAAAAATCCTATAGGAGCCGACCTCGCTGTGAATATCACACGTCCTAGCTCCACCAAAAGAATGTCCCAACACCGGCTACTGTCGCTCTGCACACATATACACAGCGAAACAATGGAGAGTATAAAGAATACTCAGTAAGCGAATCCCTAAAACTGCTATGCTGAATGCCCGTGCTTTGTGTTTTTAGAACACGGTCAGCAACATGTTTGTGAAGTGATAACATTTTCTTTTTATCTTCGGCACATGATTAAAAGTTATGTTTTGTGTTATTGCAGAAAACATCATCATAAGACCAAGCGACATTACTATCAAACATAAACTACGCGTGTTGATTGCTGGATTAAAAGGGCTGTTCTTGCAGTAGCCCAAGTACTCTGATTAACCTTGCCTCTGTTCCATGAATTTCTACTACCACTCCATGGGAATGAATCTTTGGAACTGTTATTTCAGGAATTTTGCTCTCATTGTCATAACTGATCCCAATAAGTTGTAGCTTTCTTCTCATTACTCTTGTTTCTACTCATGTTCTTCGTTTCTTGTAACAGTTTTTGTGTGCATTTTCAGGTTATGCTGATTGCATATACGGCTGAAGTGCATGGTTGTAACTAGTAAGAGTAATATTTGACCATATATAGTAAAAGTAAATGCAATTTCTTTACTACGTTTCTCGAAATTATTTTAATCTTTTGATTTTGAAGCTATTTTCAATAGAGAAATTGTTGCTGGCAGGACTGTTATAACGTAACATATTTATTTCTCTGACCATAGAGGGTCATTATTATCTCGCGGTTGGTTGAATCTATCACAAAGCATCGTCAAAACAAGTACTAACATTTCGAGCTAAAAGAAACAAAATTTCTCACACAACAAAAATAGAACATTCAACACAAGATCTTGACATTCGAAATTCAGCTATTCGAGAACCAGCACTAATAGATCTGAAGCATTCACTTAGTAGTGATCCATACGTTCAAGTTGTCATAAAAAAGAAGATGGTATAAGGTTTAATTTCAGGATTAAGATTTTGTTCAAAGTATTGAGTTCAATCTTTTTTGGGTCCAAGTCGATACTTAACGTTTGCACTAAAGTTTAAGTTAGGGTCTTTGGTTTGTAAAAATATAGTAAAATCTCATTTCTAGTAGCAGAATTGCTGATTTAAGAGTAAAATAAAGTTGTTTTCGGCAATTATTGAAAAGGAGCTGTCTTTGCGAGTTTAACAGAAAAAAAGAAAATTTTAGTAAAAAATTTAGATTTGTTTTAGTTTTTGAGTTATTTGGATAATTTAATCTCAGTTATCATAATAAAATGATGTCGTTTAAACTAATGATGTTAAAGATTACTAACGTTCAAATATAAATTTAATGTAATACTATTAGTACAACATAAGTTTTTATTTATTAATATACTAATAAACATCTCAATTGAGTTACAATAAAAACATTAGACATCGAATTGGATAAAAAAAATTGAACCCAACATTGTCTTTTGAACAAAACATTAGGCCAAATAATTAACCTTATCCCAAAAAAGAAGAGAGAAGTAAAAGAAGAAAGCTATAATAAGCTTCACATTATTCATGGCTCATGTCTTTGATGAAACAATAATTGTATGAATTTATATTTCTTTCAGCCAATGTGTTCACCTTAACGAACTATGTTATGAGAGATAAAGTGATTATATCATTCTCTGCAGTAGCCTAATTACACGGAATAATTGTCTGGCATCAGTCGAATGCTTGTACCTTTCCTGCTTCTGCTTCAACGGTTTAAAGCAACTAAGAGCTTGTTTTCACTGAATCAAGTGTGCAGATATGACTAGTCAATCCGTTCAAGATTATATAATACCATTCCTTCCAGAGCTGATCGCAAGGCACCACCCCGCAGACATTTGAGATTTTGAATGGCAACAACAGCTTTCTCTTTTGCCAATTCTTGCGCCCTTGCAATGCCCCCGCTTTTCTTAACTAAATGAATTGCTTCATCAAGCGAACCTGTCTCGTAGAATTCAGACTCAATGAGTTCTCTCAGTTTTGGCTCTTTCTCTAGAGCAAATATTACCGGCGCAGTCAGGTTCCCCTTGGCCAAATCGCTGCCAGCAGGTTTTCCCAGCTGCTCTGACGACTGAGTAAAATCCAATATGTCGTCAACAACTTGGAAGGACAAACCAAGATTCTTACCATACTCGAACATTTTCTCTGCAACAGTGCCATCCACCCCACTAAAAATAGCAGCTCCTTTGGTGCTGGCAGCAATTAAAGACGCTGTTTTGAAGTAGCTCTTGATCAAATAATCTTCAAGTTCAACATCACAATCAAACAAACTAGATGCCTGCTTAATTTCACCGCTTGCGAAATCTTTGATAACCTGGCATGATGTCAGGAAATTTTGAATTAAAATTAATTAGAAAGAATCCAACTTCACAATTACTTATTTGGATCTAGAAAAATGTACACAACTTTGCTTGGAAATAGAAAAAACGTAAAAGAGAGACAAAAGAACAAGTTACCTGGCTAATTAATTTAATGACTTCGATGTTTTCAAGATTAGCCAGGTACCATGAAGACTGAGCGAACATAAAATCCCCAGCTAGTACTGCTACTCTTGTACCATAAAGCTGATGAACTGTTTCCTTCCCTGCACAACAGAGTCACAAAAAAATTACTTCAAGGGAAGTTAAAGTACAAATAAATGTGCATGCCACTGCCGTGAATTTTGATAGACAATTAAGACTCAGGATATGCATTGAACATCGAATACCACTGTCCTCAATCAGCTACATGGAATAAGGTAACTAAATGCATCTGATATGTTGATCCTCATCTCTGATCCAGTTTGAGATACATGTTATACCACAAAGGAGCAATAGTTTCTGGGCTCAGCACATTTAATCTTTGACAAATTTGACAATCGTGTATGTATTCTATAACACATCTAGTTTCCTGGTTCCAAGGAAGAAGGCTTAACAATATTACAAAGCTGATAAGGCGGTTTAACATTATTTGTATATATGGACATGGTATTTAATTAACTTGATATAAATTGAAGAGAGAGGAAAAGGATCTGGCATCAATCCACAAATTGTAAAATCTTGTTATCTGATTCAGAAATGAGTATGAAGAGCTTTAATTATACGGCAGCTTTAAGAAGGCTTTTATACATATCAAGAACTCTACCTCTTCGCATGTCACTCTCATCTAATACATCATCGTGTATTAAGCTTGCAGTATGAATCATCTCAATGATCTCGGCCAACCGCCGGTGCTTTGTTGTAATTTCCCTGAAAGAAAACTGCAAAATATATTTTCTGGTCCACTCAACATCTGAAGGAGATTTTGAGAAGGATAACGAAGTGAACTTACTTAAGCCCTACTACTTCTGCTGTTGCCCTTGATACAAGGAATACTAATGCTGGTCGCATTCTCTTCCCTCCTGCTCCAAATATTTGCTCAGCTGCAGACATCAAAACTGGGTTCTCCGCACCAACAATCTACCAGAGAATTTCCATCAGATGTAAAGTAGACTAAAATGTACAAGTTGTCAGGAATACCATAAAACCCAACTTCCTAATAATAATTCTGGTAAGTTTTCTTTTACAGAGATCCCCAAAATCGAAGAAATAAAACAGCTTGCAGTAAGGTAGTTCTGATTCTGAGAAAGCATTCACATAATGGTCACACATATCAGCTTAGTCAAATTTCATAAATAATTTGTAAGACTTTATATTTGACTTGAAATAAAATATCCACAGCAAGTTCTAAAAAAATGTTGTGCGCTTGCATGTGTGAGGATTGTAGGCTGTCCACCAATTTGTGAGGATTGTAGAAAACGACGATAGTCTAATTAAAGCATTGATACAACTACATATGCACTTAGTATTGCACCCGAAACACATGCAGAATTTTGTATTTGTACTACTGAAAACTTTCTGCATTTGCTCAGCCAACGCATCTAGTGGTGCACTTTAAATATTCTAGAAGATTAAGTTCTATCAGAGCAATTCAGATCACTATTTTAAATTTCACATTTTAGGTGACTCTTTTCAACTCCAGAATGTAGCTTGAAGTTTTCTGGTGTTATGGGCCCTAGGCAAGGATCTAGTCACGGGATGATTACGATGAGGAGCAATGGTGATCGACCGAAGCTCAATATGAAGAGCTAGCCTACCCAAAAGTTCTTGAGAAGGGAGAGCTGTCTATAACTATTTTTACTTGAATTCACGTTCTCTTTTATTCATGAAGCAACAGTGTATTAATACTACAATTAAGCAACTGGCAGGGAGTATGGAATAACTACATGTGGTTGGGAGAACCACACCCTAAAATCTAGCTTGAGTGGGAGAACCCAACCCATGTAAACCACACTCATACTCCAACGTGGATCTTATCAATACCCGCCCTTTAAAGGCCTATGTCCACGTGGGTCGAGCACTTGACACGGTGTGAGTCGAACACTTGTGCCTTTCGCAAGCATGTCCCTCCATGCCCCAAACAAGTCCCTCCATAGCAAGGTCCCGATAGACGAGGGTTGAAACTAATACCCTTTTATAGGCAGCACGGAATAACTACATGTAGGTGGGAGAACCACACCCTAAAACTAGCTTGATGGGTGGGAGAGCCTAACCCATGTAAACCATATTCATACTCCAACGTGGGATCTTATCAATACCACGCCCTTCAAAGACCCACGTCCACGTGGGTCAAGCACTTGACACGGTGTGGGTCCAGCACTTGCACCTTTCGCAAGTTGGCCCCTCCATGGCCCTAAGCAAGCCCCTCCTAGCTTGAGGGGTGGGAAAGTCTACCCATATAAATGGTCACATTCACACCCCTATTTATCCAGTGTGGGTCAAACACTTGTGCCTTTTGCAAGTTGGCCCCTCCGCAAAGGGTTCCCGACGGGATTTACTCTGATTCCATTTGGTAGATGCATGTGTTTGGGAGAACTATACCCAAAAGCTAGCTTGAGGAGTGAGAGCGCCCAACCTATACAAATCACACTCGCACCCCTATTTATCTGTGAGATCTTATCATAAACATATTTTAGACTTCCAATTAAATCCAAACTCTACGAAAGCTAATCCCAACATCTAAACAGATTAATAGACTTCTAATCAAAACCAAACTCAACTAAAGCTAATCCCAACTAATTAATCGTAATCCACAAAATAGAACCAAAATAACTAATCTAAAATACGATAAAAACAAAACATAGGCAGCAGTAAAACATAGGCGGCAGCAACATAACATCTGGAAGTATTTTCACAAGGCAATGGAACCACTAACCCGAAAAACTTAAAAAATAAAAAGGTAAAACTATGAAAAATCTGAAATTTATGAATTTTACCAAAATGGAAAAAATAGGAGCCCGTGGCCATATTGATATAGCTTAATGAAAGAAGGAACCTTTAAGATACTTAAAAAAATTTTGCAGCCTTGATGAACATACTAAAACCAGATAGAACATACAGCCTGATTATACAATAAGATTATGAATTTCCAGATTGAAACTCTTTGTGCTTCTGACTGGCGATTACTAGATCAAATATGACTTTGGTGGGTCAATTAAGGATGTAAATATGAACAAGAGCCTCCCTACACATTATGCAGAAGTTTTATGCATGGTTGACAGAAGCATCTCTTCCTAGAGTAATTAAAGACTAATACATAAAGCACCATTTGTCTTAAGAATTTTTTTTATGCAATGCATAAACTCTTATTAAAATGAAACAAAATCCAAAATATATGACCATAGGGGCATTAAAATTTTTAAAAGAATTTTACAAAGCAAAGGTACTTATTTCAACCACATGAAGCAATTCACAATGGAACTTACCGAGCGTAGGTTTTGATTAAGAGTTTGAAGGTCATCAGCTACCACTTCAAATAAGTTTGCCAGCGAAATAGGACCACTCAAATCTTTCTTTAAATCAAGTATTTCAGAAGAACCCTGAACAGGTACTGAATTGAATACAAAAAATAAAAAAACCTGTAAGATTCTTCTGTAAACAAGAATCGATTCCATACAGCAGGTAAAGACTTATCATTCAATTGGACATGACCATATAATCATCATAATTGTCACAAAGCATAGAATAGTCAACAACTGAAGTTGGTTAAAGGACTCCAGTACTAATAGAATATATATAATTGTTTCAGCCAATAAGCTAAACTCTAATAAACCAAATTCAGAGAATCTGATTCTACAGCAAACCAACAAGAAAAAAAGAAAGTAAAACATAACCAAAACAGCTTTTACTAAACTAACTAAAATTGTAAAACCGAAAACAGTACAGCACCATTAAGCAGAGCTTCAGGAGTCTTGGTAGAAGCAATACGACAGCGTCCAATCTCTTTCTTGACACCAAAACTCTTGGTGGAAACAGTCCTCAAATATTTCCTCACTGAAGATCTCTCTATTGATGCATTGGACGAGCAGCCACAACATGCTACCAAGTCAACTCCATGGCAACTCATTGACAACATTCTTAAACAACAAACCAATGTCAATAAATTAACAAAATCCTGCTTATCCAGATGAAAAAAATGTAATATCAGTGGAAGGAATTCAAGAAAGGTATAGTGAATCAGAAAGAAATGAAAAGGGAATATTGGGTGTTAGTGAACACAAGTGGGATTGGATTGAGTGGATCCAAGAAGCCCACATAGGAGTGTATTGCGGTTGTGCTTATGGTTTCGTATTACAGGCCAGACAGCTTTGAAGTAGTTTTGGGGCTATGTAATAAGAGGCAGCGCCATATCTATTTTAGTTGTACTTTCATTATTTCTTCAAATAAATTGGAGCCACATACACTACACTCACTCCTACTCTTTCTTCTTTCCACCAGAAAAAGACTTATTTTCTTTGTTCTTTTTTATATTTTTATTATTATGATTAGTATTGTGAGGAAGACACGTACTCTACAGATTTTTGAAAGTCTTTTTGTTCATTAGTGCGAACGTTAATTACGCACGTATTGTGTTTCTTGAAGGAAGCACCTCCGCTCCTTGGGTTTTGGGTAATCGTTATTTGGCCTTTGTGGTTTGAAAATTACAGATGTTATAACCCACAAACTACTAATAAATCTCTAACACGCAATAAAAATTGATTAAGACCAATGTACTAAAGAGAAGATAAATTATTATCTTTTATATGTTTAAATTCAACTTTAAATTTAAAAAAGAGATTAAAATTAGAAAAAATCACAATAATAGATTATTATTAGTAGTCTATAAATAGACTCTACTGGACCATTCAAGGTACAATCTAAAAGTTATAGTATTACTCTCTTAAAATGATTACCTCTTTCTCCAATTATTAACTTAAAAATCAGATTCTTCAATTATTGACTTTAGCACTAGAGAGTAATTAAGACATTAAATCCTCGACTCTTTGAATTTTATATTTATTTACAAATTTCATTCGTGAAGCAACAATCAATCAATTTTATTTGTAAGAACAACACAACTTATTTGGCTTCATACTCAAATGGCACACATCAGTTATACAATAACCAATTCACAACTCAAATAGAACATAATACACATATTACATTTGCGTATGCATTGTTCATAAAGCCCATAAAACAAACAAGTCATGCAACAACATGAGAGAGAAACCGCATATAATTGTAAATGTTAATTTTGAATCTCATACAGAAAGATATGATATTACACTATCAAAAGAGTTCATCAAACCGCGCATACAAGTATGATAACAAAATCTAGAGATTGTAATAAACAAATACAACATGTATATATTGTTGACGTAGGTTAAGTCACTTGCCTCTTTTTAGAACAATTTTTCAAACCACAAACATGGAATTTTTGTTCATTTCTTATAGACAGCGTCAATTGTTATTGCCTAAAAACAACAAATAAAATTGATTGTCACTTCACGAATGAAATCTGCAAAAAAGATAAAAGTTCGAGAGTCGAGTGTTTGATCCTTTCATTACACTCCGATGCTTAAATCAGTAATTTGAAAAACAGATAAACATTTTAACGGAGTAATATTATAGCTTTCAGGGAGTATCTTGAATGGTCAAGTGGAGTCTATTTATAAACTACTGATAACAATCTGTTATCGTGATTTTCTCTGATTCCGATCTCATTGTGAATTTAAAGTTGTATTTGAATATATAAAAGATGACAGATTATTTTTTTCTTAGTACATTGAACTTGATCAATTTTTATTGTGTGTTAGACATTTACTCGTAGTTTGTGGGTTATAACAATTGATTTGATCTATTCTTAATACTGTTAAAAAATCTTAATAGATTATGTAAAAAGACTATTTTACCATTACATTTCAAATCAATTTACTATTTAATCATAATCCAAACCTAGACCAAAGATTTCAAAGGAAAACTCAAATCAAATTTAGGCTTATCCATATGCTTATTGTTGAGATTTATTGATCATTTAGGCTAATAATTAGATATTGAATTTAAAATTTAATTAATTTTAAGCTAAGATCAAACTACATAATCATAGAATTGAATAAAAAAAATCTTTACCTCGATGAATGCCCAATGTCAATTTCCTTTTACATCAAAAGTAACACCCCAATTGTTCACAATTGATAAACAATTGTGTTGTTGTTGAATAAAATACTACCAAATAATGACTACTCTTTACTCATTCATGCACACATTTTGAAGACGGAAGAACAAAATTTGTCATTTATGTTTTTGGTCTTACGAATTTTATTAACCAAATTCAAAGAACAATTGTGATGGTTATCACACGGTTGATTTCGACCTAAGGAGGAGAATGGAGAGGTATGCCAAAAAATCTAGTATGCTTTATAGATAAACATACTAGAAAATAAAATAATGAAATGTATAATAATTAGGTTGATTCATAATTGATTCCTAAATACATTAGGACCTAAATAGGAATCCAAATCTACCACATGCACTATGGGAGCAGAAATGAGATATGTTCATGTTGGAGTGTTGATTTCCTTAATCAAGCATTATCCTTAATTAAAATTAATTAATTAAGGAGATCAGCTGAAAATCCATTAGTAGTTCACACACATATCTTATTTTATTCATATTCTTAACTTTACAAATTATTACATGGACTCTGATCTCGAGATCAAGCCCATTAAATAGCATAAGTCATTCTTTCATGTAGGCTCATTTCTAACCCAAAAGTTATGGCACTATAGAAGATCCACTTTGCCCTTGAATCCAAATCTTCATGTGTGTAATCTCGCATGTCCATTTATCCTTGAGAATGATTTTTAAGGCCCATTAAACAATATTAATCATGTTACATGCTTAATAATGTCCCAAGTAAATGAAAATTAACAACTGATAATTTTAGCGCAGTATTCTTGTATGATCATTTGCACTTTAATAGCTTGAACGACAAAAAACATGGAACAAGTCACCCTGATGGGTGTCAAATCCAGCAAATTATTTTCTACTAAAAAAACTTGTGAATAGTGATAAGCAGGGTCGAATCAATAAAGACTAGTTAAGTTCTATGTAACTGCCAAAAATTCAATGATAATAAGATAAGGGAAATTGATCACAATGAAGAATTTGAAAATAAAGCAAAATGGCTGATAAAGAAAATCAACATTATGAAGGATCTAACCTAGGTAAATATTCATCTGCACTAGTATTTTGATCATAGACAACAACAAATAATTAATATCATTAATGCAGGTAATTCTAGTGACAGGTGACGCGCTTAGTAACTAATCTTTACTTAAATTTATTGGTAGTTCTGGTACACCCATGAAAATACTCCTCTAATTCAACAAATAATCTCTGGGACACCCTACAAGATTTAATCTATTAATTACATTTCGCACGATAAAGACCTTATGCAAACTAACAAATTTGGACACCCACAATTCGCTTAAGCAAGATTAGTCTAATCCGTTAATAGTGAAACCTTGATTTGTTGCTTATATTAGAACAACTAGTTATGAATCTACATATCTAATTGACATATTATTACTATGCTAATCAATTCAACTGGCCACATCAAATCAATCAAAAAATTGTAATGAACAATCAAAGTAGGAATAGAATAAATGTAGAAATGATATTAAAGCAAAAAAAATCAAAATCTCACGAATATACCACATACTGACTTTAATAAACCATGGCTAAACAAAATAATTAGCTGCTCATCGAAGTTGACATTATAACAGAAGTTCTTATGTAGTGTAACGCCCCAAAATTCGTATTTAATTAAATATTAAATAAATATCTAGAAAATTACAGCAAAATATTTTGTGATTATTTAAGAAAATAATTAGGAGGAGAAAGTGGAGAATTTTTATAGTTGGGAGATTTAGAAAATTTGAGGAGGATTAAGAACGCAAGGATACTATGTCGGGGTTAGAGCGTGGATCGTGTTTTAGGAAAATATGCTAAGGGAATAGTGGTTTAGACCCAACCCCATCCACCAAACCCTAAAATTTCAGCTTCCCTCTCTCCCTTCCTACCAAAAACGTTCTCTCTCTCCCTTCTCTTTCTCTCTTCAGGTTTTTCCTCTTTCTTTCCCCTTTCTTAGTTAAAAATCTTCATCTACCATCAAACCTCCACAAATTCTACAGCTAGGAGTGTTCCAAACTTGGATTTTAACTTGAATCAAGGTAAGTTTGTCTCCTCATTGTTCCATTCCCGTTTTATTGTAAGCCCTAACTTTAAAACCTTATAAATCTCTCGTTATAACTCCGATGGGCGAATAAGGGCTTGTTGGAAAGCCCTAACCCTCTACTATCCATTTTCACTTATGTTGGATGTTAAAATCATGATTTAGGTACTTGGAATTGCTAGGAAAGTAATGCCCCTGCATTGTGACGAGTTGTGTTTGGAAAATTTGGGTTGTTCTTAAGTGTTTCGTCATTAGGTAAGGTTAAATGGCATCTATTATGAATGTTTTAAGTGATTAAAAGCTTGGGTGTTGTGTGGGGTATGAGATTGAGGCTAGTTTAGACAAATGGTGGGGTTTAAAGAAGGGGAATGGTGACTTAGGCAAGTTGGAATGTTTTGAGAAGAGAGTGATCATCTCAGTACACCTAAAAAATGTGTCTTGGGCATTGATGGGTGTTGGTGTGCATGAATTTATGAAGGGAAGAGTAAGTAGAGTGAGTTGGTGAGGAACGAGCTAAGGAAAAGAGAGAGGGGAAAAGAGATTGAAAACTAATAACACACATGTATAATGTAGACCCTTATCATGCATATTTTATAGCTAAATGAATAGTGTTAATGTGGAATTATAATTGTAATTGATAGGGAACGCAAATTGCGGTGAAGGAGGTTCCCAAGGGAACTTCTAGGCACGCTTTACGAGGTAAGTAATGCGAGCGCAACCTTCCTTGTATGTATGTTTTGTTTGAATTGGGAATGTTGCTTGAATGTTATACTATGTGTTTTTTATGAGTGTAAATGGTTTGAATAGTTGTGATTGATGAATTGGAAGTGTTCATGTTTGATGATTTGACGAAACGAGTTACAGACCTTGTTGGGAATCGGTATTAATGTGCTTGTGAATTTGCATGCGACTTGATGAAATATGGATGCCTTAAGTCTATGTGTTGATGTTGTGTTTGTGCAGGTCATATGACCTAAATTAAAGTGGTACGATTATGTGGCATGTATGAGCTGTTGAAAGTGTGGGTTGTCGCATATGCTTATGAGATTGTTTATGCTTGAGTGATCAACTTCACACTTGATATGTGATTGTAAGCATAGTATGAATTGGTTGGCAAATGCATGAATTGATGGGATTGGTTGTGCATGCATTATAATGCATTAGAACTCTTATAGAGTGAAAGGTAACAAAATGGGAAAGGGATCTTAGTGAGCATTTTCAAGGGAGCGGTTATGGACATAAAGGGCATATCACACGTCGTAGGTTTAAACCTGAGATACGACCTTTGAGGGTATATCAACAATCTACCTTGGGCCACACGTCTCAGCTAGACTGGGACCTTTGAGGGCAAAGGAGAAAGGTTGAGGGTCACACAGGCCTTTATACAAAATTGCAGATAGTATATAACAAATGCTACACTGGGGCACGGTGGGTAAATGCTTAGTACACAGACGTGTGTACGGGTGTGCCAGGCCAAAACAAGGCAAATTGGAGACCAAAATAGGGCGTAATTATGGATCCAATATGAATAACCAACACTCCCAAACGATATGGCTCGTTTGCAAACGTCAATGATATGGCCAAAACAGGGCGCAAAACTAAATAATAAACTGGAAGCATATGCATACATATAGAGTTTCCTTAGTGGTTTGACATACAATTCATTCCTTTTGATATGATATGTATGCTCTTTTGATAACCTTGAGTGAATTGGATGTCATGTGTTGAATGAATTGAAGTATGGTATTGTGAATACCTTATGTATGTATAATTATGCTTTTGGAAGTTCAACCATTAAATGATGTATGTCGAAATAGTATGGCATGGTTGTGGAACATGGGAGCTTGAATATGATGTGAAGATGTGTGGATTTGAAAATGTGTGAGTTGGAAAGGCCTTGTGAATTGTTGAAATGGATTGAATTAGTGTTGACGAACCTTACTTACATGTTGAGAATTGATTTAACTAAGTGTTGGAAGCAGAAAATGGTGCAGGGTGGTGGCAGGAAGCCAGCCACGTTAGTGGGTGATTAGCATTCTGGCCATCAAACAGAACCAGTCACGAACGTGATTGATGCCAGTCACGAACGTGGTTGGCATTCTGCCCATCAACTAGAACCAGCCACGAACGTGACTCGTGACTGGCCTTCTGGTCGAGGAAGAATTGTTTGTCTGTCACTCACGAACGTGACTGTCCTCTATCACGATCGTGACTGTCCTCTATCACGATCGTGACTGGTCTTTTGGAGACCAAAAGAAATTGCCATTTGAGTGCCACGAATGTGACACACCTGCTGGGCTTAGACTCCATGCGTTTTAGGTTGCCACGAACGTGACTCATGGTAGTCACATTCGTGACGACCCTTTTGGCTAATTCAGCGGAGTGATTTTTGGGAGCCATGAACGTGGCTGTATCAACGACGTCCGTGACTGCCCTCCTGCCAGCAAAATACCTAATTCTGTTGAGCTAAATGTGTTCCTATATGTGCCTTGATGTTTCCTTTATGTCTATGTGCCATAAAATTTAAATATGGGTATAAAAGGATGCCATGATCCTTTGCTATTTTAATAGTAAACATCGATGTGTTTCTTTGATTAATGGCTTGTTGTATATATACTATCTTGAGGACATTAACTTAGAAATGTGAAGGTTATGAGGAGATTTATACTAGAGTATGTTTAAGAGATGTACGTATGAATGTTATATGTTTAGCGGGTTGTCCATTTGGTAAGTGTTACTTACGAGATTTCACGACTCACGCGTTTTATGTTGCCTGTTTGGGCCAAGGTTTAGAGGGGATCTTAGCAAGGAAGTGTGAATATTTTGTTTAGTTTCGACTGTTACTTAAAGACAGAAGAACCAAGGTGGGCCCGTGCACTAGGATTTGTAAATCCCATGTCATACATTTCATTGTATTGAACAATATAGTGCATTCTAGTATTTTGACAACTTCTTACTTTTACATACAAAACATTTTGTAAACCAGTTCCCTCTTTGGAGTGGTTCCTTTTCATTTTGTAAGATCTTATTTGATGAAATGAATTGTGAATATTATATGAGAAATTATGGTTGTTGTTTTAATTAACATGACTTACAAATTCGGGTACTACTTATGGAAAGTACGGAAATAAATTGTAGTAGTCGAATTTGGGGGTCACATTTAGTGGTATCAGAGCCTAGGTTGTTAAAACCTCAGTTCCTGAAATCATAGATTTTTACTTTAGGATTTCAAAATTGTTTTCACATTGCATGCATGCCAGAATTTGGAGATGTGCATTGTTTGTTCATGGTTTCTAAATGAGAGTCTTGTTCCCTTTTCTTAAATTAGAATGGAAGAAGGGCAAGGTGATAGTGCACGCGAGGATGCTTGGTTCTCTAGATTCGGTTAAGGGGAATGCTCAAACCCTGAATGCAAGTGAGCAAGCACCTTCAATCCCTTAAGCTCAAACTCAGCCACCGGCTGTCCAGCAGCTTTTAGATCTTATAGGGGCAACCGTGAGGGAACAATTGCCTCGAGCTCAGAGGTTGGACATTGATCGGAACTACGAGCAGATAAGGAAGCTAGGAGGAAAGCCTTTCTCTGGCACTATTGACCCCTCGGTCGCAGAGGATTGAATAAGAGATACGGAGAGAGTGCTAAGAAGAATGAATTGTACATCAGTTCAAAAGGTGCAATATGCCACATCACTGTTGGAGGGTGAGGCTATAAACTGGTGGGAGATGGTTCCAAGAAGCTTCAGAAAACCTCTCACCACGACCTGGGAAGAGTTTCTAAAGGTGTTTGCTGAAAAGTAAACCCCAGCGGTGTACCAAAGAGAGTAGAAGGCCGAATTCCTAAAGCTTGAACAAGGAGACCTTTCTGTGGCGGAGTATGAGGTTAAGTTTACTCGCCTCTCAAGGTATACACCAGAGGAGGTTGTGACCGATGAGGCAAAAGGGGATCATTTTGAGATGGGCTTGAAGCTGGAAATCAGTATGTTGCTCGCAGTACAACCCCCTACTTACTCTGCCTTACTGATAGCAGCGTTGCGAGCGGAGAAGTCTCTAGAGCTAGAGAAACCTCGGGAGGCCAAAAAGACTAAACAGATCGAAAGTTATGGTGGGGATAGAAGTTTTAGCTCACATGGGTCTGGAGTGACCAAGGGATTTAAGAAGTATAGCGCCAGAGGAGCAAGCTCCACTGGGAGACCTCCTTCACGCTAGTGGGAAGAGCAGTTTTGATGGGCGGATGAGGACAAGTATAGTCTGCTATTATTGTGAAAGATCGGGGCATAAGGAACAAGATTGCTATAAGAAGAAGCATGATGAGACTAGAGCTCAACGTTCTCAGAGCAGTGTTGAGGATAATCGGACCACTGTCAGGGGTAACAGAGGTAGAGGTGCACCATCGTGGAGGACTGGAGCACACTCCATAGGTCCTCGTACTTAGCTACCAGCTCTAGCCGCACCTCAAGCTAGGGTCTATGCCATAGCCCGAGCGGATGCGGTGGGCGATCCTAATGTCATTTTTGTTACGATTTACATTTTGGGTTTGCCTATTTACATGCTCATAAATTTTGGTGCATCTTGTTCCTCATCGATTATGATCATGATTTGAAATATAATGTGGGGGTAGAACTTTTAGATTATGTTATAGAGGTGTCGATGCCATCTGGGGAAGTAGTGAGAGTGAAAAAGGCAGTGAATGCATGTACAATAGTTATAGGGGATCATAAATTCTGGGTGGATTTAGTGGTTATTCGGTTAGAGAATTTTGGGCTAATCTTGGGTATGGATTGGCTCTCGAAAAATAGAGTGGTGTTGCATTATTTTTCCAAGGAAATGTTGATAGACGTTGAGGGTCGGAAGGAAATTTTGTTTGTAGGTGATAGGAGGGTAGTACCTTCTTGCTTAATTTCTGCAGTGCAAGCAGTGAGGTTAATGAAAGAAGGTTATGAAGCCTATCTTGCCAGTGTGGTGGACGTGATGAAGCCTAGTGTAGAAGTTGTCGATGTCCCAGTGGTGTGTGAATGCCCAGACGTTTTTTCGGAGGATTTGCCCAGATTTCCTCCGAGTATGGAGGTAAACTTTGAAATAGAGACCGTGCCAGGGATGACACCAATATCAATAACACCCTATCAAATGGCACCAGTTGAATAGAAAGAATTGAAGAAGCAATTGGAGGAGTTACTGGACAAGGGATTCATTCGTCTGAGTATATCTTCGTGGGGAGTGCCGGTGTTGTTTGTGAAAAAGAAAGATAAATGCATGAGGTTGTGCATTGACTACCGTCAATTGAATCGAGTGACGGTCAAGAACAAGTACCCGTTACCCAGAACAGATGATCTGTTGGATCAGTTGAAGGGCGCAGTTGTGTTTTCGAAGATCAACTTAAGGTCGGGATATTGGCAATTGAGAGTAGAGGATAAGTCTATATCGAAGACAACGTTCAGGACTAGATATGGCCACTTTGAATTCACAGTGATGTCGTTCAGGTTGACTAACGCTCCAGCAGCGTTTATGTCATTGATGAACAAAATCTTCCAACCCTACCTGGACACATTCATAGTAGTCTTCATCGACGACATCCTGATTTATTCTAGAAGTCGTGGTGAACACGAAGAACACTTGCGGTTAGTGTTGCAAATTTTGAGAGATCGACAAATGTATGCTAAGTTCTTGAAGTGTGAATTTTGGCTCGAAGAGGTTGCATTCCTAGGGCATGTAATCTCTCGACACGGTGTCCAACTGAATCCATCGAAGATTAAGGCTGTTGAAGAGTGGATTGCTCCAAAGAATGTGATGGTAATTCGGAGTTTTCTAGGGCTCGTGGGTTATTATCAGAGGTTTATTTAGGATTTTTCTATCCTTGCTAGACCTCTGACAAGTCTGCTGAAAAAGAATGTTAAATTCGAGTGGAGTGAGAAATGCCAGAACAACTTTGAAGAGATCAAGAAAAGGCTGACTAAAGCTCCGGTATTGACTCAACCGTCAGAGAACGGTGAGTATGTGGTGTATACAGACGCTTCGGGAATGGGATTGGTGGTGTGCTAATGCAGAATGGAAAGGTGACCACGTACACATCGAGACAATTAAGACCTCATGAGCTGAATTACCCGACGTATGACTTAGAGCTTGCGGCGATAATTCACGCTTTAAACACTTGAAGGCATTATTTGTATGGAGTGACCTTCAAAATCTTTACCGATCACAAGAGCTTAAAGTATATAACAACCAGAAGGAGCTGAACCTTAGACAACGGAGGTGGATCGAACTGTTGAAAGATTATGACTGTTCGATCGAGTACCACCCCAACAAGGCCAATGTGGTCGCTGACACATTAAGTAGGAAGTCTCAAGTGGAGGATGACACAGTTTCTTATAATGTTCAATCGTTATTTGCAATGAGAGAGTTACGATTAGAGTTGCAAGAGATAGAAGAGGGGCTGCTAGCAAATATTTCGGTGAGACCGATCTTCAAGAACAAATAGAGGAGTGACAGATGGAAGATAAGAAACTGGTTATAGCCAAGAAGAGGGTAGTAAAGGGACAAAAAACCCCCTATGTGTTGGATGAATAGGGAACCTTACATTACAGAAAGAGGCTTTGTGAGCCAAACATTCTAGAGTTGAAGGAAGAAATCCTTCAAGAAGCGCATTCTTTGAGGTATTCAGTGCACCCGGGCAGTACCAAGATGTATAGGGACTTGAAACAGCTGTATTGGTGGCTGAGCATAAAGAGAGATATTGTAGAGTTCGTAGCAAAGTGTCTGAGTTGTCAGCAAATAAAGGCTGAACAGAAAACTCCAGCTGGAAAACTTCATTCCTTAGCTATTCCAGAGTAGAAATGGGAGCGAATAACGATGGATTTTGTGATTGGGTTGCCTAGGACTTTTCGAAATCACGATGCAGTATGGGTTATAGTGGACAGACTGATGAAATCCGCACACTTTTTGGCTATCAGACAGGACGATTAATTGGATAAACTGGTAGACAAGTCTGTGACAGAGATAGTTAGACTGCATGGGGTACCGATTTCCATTGTGTCGGATTAAGATCCTTGTTTTACTTTGCATTTTTGGGGTAGTTTCCAAAGAGCTATGGGTAACAGACTGAATTTCAGTACAATATTTTACCCCCAAATGGACAGGCAGTCCGAAAGGACAATACAGACTCTAGAGGATATGATGAGAGCTTGTATTCTGGAGTTTAAGAGCAACTGGGATGAGCACTTACCGTTAATTGAATTAGCCTAGAATAACAGCTACCATTCTAATATTCGAATAGCGCCTTATGAGGCTCTGTGTGGCAGAAAATGTCAAAGTCCAGTCTTTTGGGATGTCGAGGGTTTGAGGTAGATTGAAGGCCCTAAACTAGTGCAGCAGACAGTACAGAAAGTGCAAAGAATCAAGAAGTGTATTAAAGCTGCATAGGATCGTTAGAAAAGTTATGTTGATAAGTATAGGTGGGAAATCACCTATGAAGTAAGCGAGAAAGTGTTCCTTAATGTATCGCCTTGGCGGGGAGTTTTGAGATTCAGTAGGAGCAAAAAGCTGACTCCTCGGTTTATTGGGCCATATGAGATCATTAAAAGAGTGGGACCCTTGGCCTATCAGCTCCGACTACCGGATGAACTCTCTAGGTTACATGATGTTTTCCACGTCAGTATGCTGAGACGATATAGATCCGATCCGAGCCACGTTTTTAAGGAGCCAGAAGTGGAGATCTTGGAGGACATGACGTACAAGGAGGAACCAGTCAAAATCTTAGATCAGATGGTTCGCCGTTTGAGAAGTAAGGAAATTTCGATGGTGAAAGTCAAATGGAGTTTCCATTCTCCGAAAGAGGCGACTTGGGACGTTGAGGAGGAGATGCGCAAGCAATATCCTCACCTATTTTTGGATTCAGGTATGGATTTTAAATTTCGAGGACAAAATTTTTCTTAAAGGGGTAGAGTTGTAACGCCCCAAAATTCATATTTAATTAAATATTAAATAAATATCTAGAAAATTACGGGGAAATTTTTTGCGATTATTTAAGAAAATAATTAAGAGGAGAAAGTGGAGAATTTTTATAGTTGGTAGATTTAGAAAATTTGAGGAGGATTAAGAATGCAAGGATACTATGTCGGGGTTAAAGCGTGGATCGTGTTTTAGGAAAATATGCTAAGGGAATAGTGGTTTAGGCCCAAATCCATCCACCAAACCCTAAAATTTCAGCTTCCCTCTCTTCCTTTCTACAAAAAAGTTCTCTCTCTCCCTTGTCTTTCTCTCTTCAGGTTTTTCCTCTTCTTTCCCCTTTCTTAGTTAAAAATCTTCATCCACCATCAAACCTCCATAAATTCTACAGCTAGGAGTGTTACAAACTTGGATTTTAACTTGAATCAAGGTAAGAGAGTGATCATCTTAGTACACCTAAACAAATGTGTCTAGGGCATTGATGGGGGTTGGTGTGTAGGAATTTATGAAGGGAAGAGTAAGTAGAGTGAGTTGGTGAGGAGAGAGTTAAGGAAAGAGAGAGGGGGAAAACAGATTGAAAACTAATAACACACATGTATAATGTAGACCCTTATCATGCATATTTTATAGCTAAATGAATCGTGTTAATGTGGAATTATAATTGTAATTGATAGGGAGTGCGAATTGTGGCGAAGGAGGTTCCCAAAGGAACCGTTACGCACTTTACGAGGTAAGTAACACAAACGCAACCTTCCTTGTATGATGTATGTTTAGGCGGGTTGTCCATTTGGTAAGTGTTACTTACGGGGTTTCACGACTCACACATTTTTTGCTGCCTGTTTTGGGCATGGTTTTAGATGGGATCTTAGCAAGGAGGTGTGAATATTTTGTTTAGTTCTGATCGTTACTTAAAGACAGAAGAACTAAGGTGGGCCGTGCACTAGGATTTGTAAATCTCATGTCATACATTTCATTGTATTGAACAGTATAGTGCATTCCAGTATTTTGACAACTTCTTACTTTTACATACAAAGCATTTTGTAAACCAATTACCTCATTGGAGTGATTCCTTTTCATTTTGTTAGATCTTATTTGATGAAATGAATTGTGAATATTATATGCGAAATTATGGTTGTTGTTTTAATTAACATGACTTACAAATTTGGGTACTATTTATGGAAAGTACGGAAATAAATTGTAATAGTCGAATTCGGGGGTCACATGTAGAGTATTACTTAAAACAATAGTAGTCTAAATCTCTTAAAAACTCTAGCTAACTCTAGTTAAGAGTCCTCTCTTCACTTAAAAGAAAAATTCTTCTCTTCTATTTTCTTTCCAGTCAATTTCCAAAAGCTACATGTGCTTGTGGCTTCAGTATGCATGGTAGATATGACCACACATTTATTCAAATCGGCATGTGTTCATGTAATACGGGAGTACGCGTTTGGCTACAACACACATACTCTTATGTCTAGGGCGCGTAGTCTATTAGAACTCGGCTCTCTTCAAACATTGAACAACTTTGATCTTCTCTTTTCCCAAAACATCCAACAATCTGCTACCTCGTGGCTGACACATCACTTGAGACACACAATATGAAATACAATGAAAACAAACAAAAAAATAAAAAAAAATGCATATAAAATAATGAAATAAAAAGAGATAAAAAGAATGCATGAAATGAAACCTAACAAATATACACACACTTAAAACTATATTTGTCCTCAAATGTAACATTTTGGATATTTTCGTCGTAAAATGACGATAAATTTGTATGTTTTATTGTTAATATATAAAGATATACGAAAGGTTGATCGAAGGTTGACGCAAAACGATCGACGAAAATTGGAAAACCCTGGAAATGAAAAGAACACGGTGTGGGAGGCAAAGAACGTGGGCTCATAACGACACCGCGTACTTCACCATCACCCCGCGTACTAATCAGATTTTTGGAAAAAAAATATATCTTTCGATCGATCAACCGACAATTCATTTCTATACCTTCACAAATCCAATTTCTGCAGATTTCAGCCTAGGAAATCATCACAGCAGTTGAAAACTGAAGAAAACAACCAGGAGGAAGTGATTTTGAGTTTATTTCCTTGCAAGAATCAGGTTTAAGGTAAGGAAAGTGATGGTTTACTTTGGATTGACATTAGGTTG
>CANYCX011778798.1:0-12207 GCA_948193385.1 Breynia disticha f. nivosa | reverse complement strand
GATTCCAAAACGACCCTCCAACTGGTACAAAAAGAACTTCAGGTCTCTCATCCGTTATATCTCCTCATTAATAGCTGCAAGGAATTATTGGGAAGAGACTGGATGATTAGATTGGAGCATACTTATAGGGAAGGAAACAGGTTGGCTGATAAAATTGCAAGCTGGGCTGCAGAACTGGAGCAAGGCTGCCAGCACTTACGGGATCCTCCATCTTGCTGCAAGGAGATTCTTAATGAAGATAGAATTGGAGTTGCTTTTCCCAGAGTTATTAGGGATAGTTAGTCAAGGTTACTAGACTGTGTTAGTCCCCCATGATTACCAAAAAAAAAAAAAAGATAGATCAATAAGTAAGTGAGGCTGTATTAAACTCGTGAACCAAGTCGGTTCAACAGATAAATAAGTAGTTCAGGTCGATTTTTTAAGTATTAAAAAAAGTTAAAATTTATTTATTTATTTATATTATTTTTAAATTATCGCTTCGACAAATAAACAACCATTTCGACAGTAAACCAACTACAAAGTTTTTTTTTTCGGTTCGATTACCAAATAATATTTTTCACAATAGTGATATTTAGGGAGTTAATAATTATTTCATAAAATTCAGGGATTAAAAAAGAAAAGATAAACAAGTTCAAGGAGTTCTCAAATATTAAACGAAAGGAAGAGAAGAAGAAGAAATTATTGGTTTGCAGAACAGTAGAGAAATTCAAAAGCAAAAAACCGATCTTTCTCTGAGGGGAAAAAAACCAGAAAAACAAAGAAGCCATTCACAAAACACTGTTCTACAGAACACTCTCCAAGGTTCTATTATTTCTTTCATTTCACTTGTCATTGTTTCTTCTTCAAATCTCCATTCATTTCTTGGAATTCTAATATGCTTTTTGTACTGCTTATGTTTGTACCTTGTTGATGAGGTTAATTATTGTTTTAGCTTCTGAATTTCACAATGTTTTTCTTGTTATGCTGACATATTGGCCCAGTTCTCCTTTTGTGATTTTAAGTTGAATTATTATGTTGGTAAGTTGAATTATATGGAAATTTTTTGCTCTAGCTGAATTTTATGAGGTTTTTGGTTCATTTGAGTGTAAAAGTTGTGTTCTCTTTGTTGAACTGAAACATTGCAATGTCATTTAGAAGGAGGAAATGTAATAGAACAATAATTAATGCTTATAGCTAGCATGTTATGGATGAAGCTAAGCTTAAAAGCAGTTTTGGATCTGCTACAAGATTAATAAAGAGTTTTGTCATATCTTGGAGCTTTCAAGAAGGTCCCGTATATGCCAGAATGTGTCCATGATCGTATTATGATAAAGGAACTTGATATTACCATGATATGTCAAGAAATGGAAGATTCATCTTTTCACCTCTACTAGCTGTCATCTCTTGTTTGATAGAAATTTGTTTTTGAAACAATAGCTTGGCACAAACTGGCAGTCGTAGTGTCCATTAAAATACACACTATGGTGTTTTTGCTACTAGTTAGGCTTCTCGCAAATTTCTGCCTCAGTTAAATCATTGTAGATGGTTAGTGATTTTGTGGATTTTTAAGTGTTTGATTAATTTCTACTTTATTGGAATTCACTTGTGTGTTTGTTTTTATTTTTATGTTTAGTTAGGACTCTTTTTTCTGTGTAAAATCATTAAAATTGATTTATTTTTGTTGATTAATTCTTGATTTCCTGCTATTGGAATATGATTTGATTATAGTCAATTGATTAATGTGATTGTATTGCTTCACAGGTCATTTTGGAGAGTAGTGTTTTGTGAATTTGGATTTTGTCTTAGTTGTACTTAGCTTACCTTGCTCTGCTGCGAATTGGAGCTTTGAAGCTGCAAAATATGGAAATTAGGGGCCTTTTTTTTTTCTAATGCGTTATTACTGGTAGCATCTTAAGTACTAAGGATTGGTTTTTTGTAATTGATGGCTAGTCTTTTGGAATTTTGGTATTTGATCAAATCCAGTTCAATACTTGTATGTGTCAAAGAAATAACGCTTTGGCATTTCATTTAGATGTTTCGATCCTTTTGTAAGAAAGTAGTTTTTTTTGTGAACTAATGTTAGAAAGTTGTCATGTTTCATATTCTGTTATGTAAATCCTTTTCTTTTCTTTTGTATCTGCATTTGCTTTGTTCCCAGATTATTGGCTGGGATACAAAAGTATCTTTCATTGCTTTACCATCATAGCTCACTCCTTAATTTCCCTGAAGCTGATGTTGAATATTCTAATTTGATTTATATGGATATGTTGATTGCTTGCTCGTTACAGCAACAGCAATGGTGGAGACAGAGAGTGACAGAGACAGAAACTGGGATTTCCACCTCCGAACCTTATCAAACAGCGCCAGAGACTCCAATTTCTCAAATGACCCCGCTTCTGACCCCTCTCTCCTGCACTCTGTACGCCTGTATATCTCTCTCACACATTTAATGGCAGCATTAAACCAATTGACTGATTTTTATGTGTCTTTTCAGCTAAAGAAGCTTCACCAGTTATGTAAACAAGAGAATTCAGAGGATTTAATTGCTAGAGTTTATCCACACATTAATAAGCTCTTTCAACGCTCTATTGCATCTCTACCTCAATCTCCTTCCTCTTATGGTCTTCTTTTGCCGGTTAGTTCCAATCTTAAAATGATGTTGCTGTCGCCATTCTTACAGTTCTTTTCCATTGTTATAAATGCATACTTCCTTTTTTTTTTAAAAAAAAATAATTAGGTTATCCTTCAATTCTTCCTTGATTTTGGAGATGTGGTTTTGCATGATGCTGATCCTAGTCTGAGAACATTTTTTCGGTCATGTTTGAGTCGGTAAGTTATGCTTTGAGTTGATCCTCATTGATTGTTATGGTTGTGATTGACTTGTTTCGATATTGTATATGCATATTGGAATAAATTGATCTTTTGATAAGTTGAACGATGATTTGAAGATCTCTGCACATTCATTATATTGTTCTGATGTTGACCGGCAGTGAATTTGCAGATCAAGTTGTTGCAGAGGCAACTCTTGAGTTTCTAAATGTCAACAAGAAAAAATTTTTGACTGCATTTCCCACTTTGTTACCTCAGGTATTTCTCGCTTTGTTTAGAATTTCTGTTTAACAAAGGCATCAAACAATTCATTCGTGTAAATTTACCAATCGGGTTTCTTTTTGTTTTCATTTGTGTGTGTATGTGTGTGTTGTTGAAGGGGAGGGGTGAGTCTCTTATAAAAGTAGAGTGCTGACATTGTGCAAAAAATTTTAGCATCCTTGAGTATGCGACGCTAAAGAGATGTCATTCTTCATATGCAGTTCTTCCCTTTGTTGCTAAAGCTGATTGCATGGAGTGGAGAAAAGTAAGTACTTTTATTTGCTTATTCATAATGACTAACCAAATTATGGATTTATATCGAGCCATTTATTAAATGTGAATAAAACTATCAGCCTTTATTTTGATTCAGATGACTTGAGCAGTTATATTATAAGTAAAGTGGCTATCTTTTTTTTTTTTTTGAATTGTAGATTGGAAAAATCGTTTTTGAAGATATTCCCTGGGATGATATCACATGGCTCATTTCTTCCTTTGTTTCCATCTTTAGTAGATTTGCCAAGTAAGCCTATTCTATGCTTGGCTATCTTATTAACTACTTAGCATAATGATAAAATGGTTTCATGGAGCTTGCTTTTACTCATAATTCATGTTATTTTGTAAGGGAATTCTCGGCACATAGCTGATAAGATTCATCTTTCCTATATTTTAACTATCTGTCAACAATTTCAATGTTCTTTTTCCTTTTCTTCCAAACTATTGTACTTAATAGAACTATATTGAGACATATGCCTTCTCTTATGGTGAATGTACTATGTGTTTCCTTAAATAATCTGACTTTATGCTTCTATATCAGTTTTGGTTGTG
Source organism: Breynia disticha f. nivosa (assembly GCA_948193385.1). Lineage (NCBI taxonomy): Eukaryota > Viridiplantae > Streptophyta > Magnoliopsida > Malpighiales > Phyllanthaceae > Breynia > Breynia disticha. Next base: position 8,313 of record CANYCX011778798.1, on the reverse strand, counting down.
GCTTTAGAGAAGGTCGAGAAGAGCTCTGGGTCACTTATTGGAAGCAGCATAGCATCAATTCAGAAGAGTACAGCACCAGAGGTTATTACTAAGAGTTAAAATTAATTTGTAGCTGATTCCAATTGTGCAATTTTGGATGCTCATTGTGTGCAAACTCAGATGCTACTTGCTCTTATGGATGAAGCTTATACTGGTTCGACCATAGGAGATGGTGGAGCAGACTCTGAATCTGAGGATAGCAATACAATAGATGTAGCTGATCCTTTGTTTCTTGAACTCCTTAAGGATGAAAATGATGGGCTCGCTGTATGTTCTCTTCTAACTCTGTTTCTCCTGTTTATTACTTCTGAACAAAAATGTTGAATATTTCTTCTGCTGGAACTCAGTTTTATTACCATGTTTGGGCTGCATGCAATTGTCTGTTTAATTGCTTTAGTTGGATCAGCTGTGTCTTCTGCTCCTAGTCTCTTTATGTCGATCGTGTTGCAATATCTTGTTCTTTTGTAAATTTCCCTGGAAGCTATTGTATGGGGTTAAGTAATGCATAATTTGAGTTTGTTTAGGAAGTCATTCACATTTACAATAGTTTGACTTAGCTGTGAAACAAATTTGTTTTTCAGGAACGCCATTGGACTTCTCCCGGAATGGTTGCAGCTTTACAGGCTGCAATAAACAGCCCTCAGTCTGATAGGCTAAAACAAATACTGAAAATGACACCGAAGTTTCTAGATGTGTATTTTACTGTAGCATTGCGCGAAGTCAATGATTGTAAGCTTACTCTATCGTCTGCTTATATCAATAGATCAGTTGTTCTTGCAAAATCATTGGTCCGTCTTTATATTTTTTTTCATCTTCTCTCCGTTTTTTTGAACTAGTTGTTTTCTTCTCTTTTAAGGAAGTGGTTTATGCAAATGGATTTAATTTGATTGCTATTCTGGCATTATTCTCTCATTTCGCAGCCCTAATCTGTGCATTGATTCCTCTGCTTATGTCAAGAAATGACACAATATTTCCAGATAAAATATTTTCTTATGAGGTACATTTACTATTGATAAAGTTTTATTGATTAATTAAGCCGTACTGTTTCTGACTGGTTTAATTTGGTGAAGATGATGTTATTAGGAAGAAGTAATATGTTAATTTTTGTGTGTTTTATAGGATGATCTACTGCTTAAAACAAAAGCTGAGACGTTGAAGTGATGGTTGAAACTAATATACATGTTAATTTTGGTTGGGAATGAATGATAAATTCACATCTAATTGAAATTTTGATTGAATTTGGAAGTTCTGCATGTTAGCATGTACATAATAAATTCTGATAAGCTTGCGTCGTGAATGTTGTGGGCATACGAGTGGGAATGTTTACGTTTTTTGTTTGTTGTGCTTTTCTTGTAGGTACGTAAGAAGCTCTTAGAGTTTATGCTTGCAGCGTTTCAGCGATCTCCAAATTTTATTGCTCTTTTGAAGGTATTGTATTAGGAAGTCTTCGATTGCTGCGCTGAACTGTATTTTAAGCCCTAACATTCATGATCTACCTACTGTTTAGCACTTACAGTTATTTACAGTGTCGTTAATTTGAAACTTTGTAGTCATGTCCCTTTGAACATACTTGGTTGAGAAACCAGACAATGTTTAGTTACTATATTGATGAACGTCTTTGGATCTCATATTTCTAATTTTTGCCTCTTTTATCTCTTTCAGAAACCCATTACAGATAGACTTGGAGAAGCTTATGACAGCCCTGCAAAGGTTTGCAAATCACCATTTTGTTGAGAAAAGATGTTGGTCTTTCTTTTGCTTTTTTTTTTCCCGAGTAGTCGATATCAATACGATTGGCTCTTCTCTTTCCATTTTACTTTCTACAGTTGGAGTTGGCATTGCAGTTGTGCTGGGCAATTGGGGAGCACGGTGGGGGTGGTGCATCTCATAAAGATGCCGCTCGTGAGCTTTTTGAGAGTTTAGAATTGCTTCTATATGAAAACCTTTCATCTAGGTATGCTGCAACTTTCCTTCTCTTTCTCCTCAGTTTTCTTGGTTACCAGGAACTTAATAGGATCTTAAATCTCGGTCCTCGTCGGTTTTATTGTACTTATTTCTTTTATTTCAGTCGCCTTGGCCTGAGGGAGTCGGCATTGAAATCTGACTGCGAAAAATTTAGGAGATCATCAAAATCAAGGCTTCTATGCTTTGTCATCACAGCTATAGCGAAACTAGCTACATATCACAGAGATCTATTACCAAGAGCTCGTGTATCCTTGGGCAAGGTACATTTGTAAGTTCTATTGGTATCTCGATATGGTGACCTAATTCTAACCGGTGAAATTGAAGCATGTTATCAACTTTCTGCAATCAAATTTGACAATTCAACTTTTATATGTAGGTTGCTCTATCCCGGATCTCAGATACGAGGGTTTCTAGGCGTGCGCATGACTATTTAGGTTTAATGAATGAGCCTGCAATTTGTTCATCTATTCTAGGACCGTCACAGCCTTCACATGAGCAAATGCAGAATCCAGGAACAGTGAATTGGCGTGAAGGTGGTTCAAAGCTGATTGCACATATTCCCTTCTATATTCTCTCTGAACAAGAAGGTGAGAAACTTGGCACTAGCCTTTTAAATATTTTGTTCAAATGATGCTCCTTGCATATTGAAAAATGCAGTTTTCTTTGCCATTAAACTGACTCGTGCGTTCGTTCTTGTTACAGGTCCGCCATTTCACGACTTCTCGTTCTCAGAGATCATACCAAGAAGATGAGAGGCTGGCTGCTTGTGTGATATGAATGGATTTTCCAGTTTCAATTGGAGTTAGTTTCAAACTAAGTCGCCTTGGCAATGATTCTTTGTCTGCCATTGTCGTATAACTCATGGAAACAGTTCTTTAAGTCAAGGTTCACATTTTCTTGTCTGATTTGATTGAAATCCAGTCTGAAAGCAGTAAGAGGATCATACGAGTTTACTGGTTTGACTGGTCGGTTTTTGTTTTAATAACAATGAGCTCAAGTACTACTTCGTAAGAATCCTTGATTTGTGGACTAATTTTGTTCAATTTCTGACATAATAAGATGATTTGTAGGTACACGATTATCACATGTATGAATTTAAATGTTGTAATATTTGTATTATAAATAATAATATTTAATAAAAAAAAATAATAATTTCAATACAATCCATACGAATGAACACTTCTAAGCAAATTCTATTAGGTATTATGAAGATGTTGTAGTATGACATGTTCATAGCTTCAAAAGGTCAATTTAATATTGAAGGTTTATTAAGTTATGGAGGAGGATGATAGAGCTTGATTTTGGATTATATTAATTGTAACAAAAACAATATTAATGACGCTATAATCTTGTCATGTTTAAAAAAATATTACTGATATAAATATTATAAAAATTAAATTTATGTTATTTATATCGTGTCATGATTATATATTTCAATTATGGCATAAAAATTTGCAAGTTTAGTATAGGAAGGAATATTCAATACTTTTAAAAACAAAATTTATTTATGGAAAGAAATTGAAGTTGTAAATAAAAATTTACCTATTAAATTCATTTTAAAAACAAATCCAAATAATATAGAATAGACGTAGGAATTCATTTTGAATGAAAACCAAAATGGAATTTATCTAAGGTAATTTGGCATTTTTTTGTTGGAAATTTCAGGGAAGGAATTAAGCTAGTCCACGAATTAAGGGCAAAAAATCTAGAAGAGATCTGGCGAACCAATAGATTAACGCATATATGCCTCATACGCCGATACAGAAGAGAAAAAGATCGAATTCCGCAGCTTCAGTGTACTCGTTAACCCATATGATTGAGGTAATTTGGTTTTGGGGTAGATATGGAGTTTCCTTTCCTGTGCTCAAAAGATGAAGCAGAATGGAATCTGTAACTAAAAAATGGACACAAAGCCTCTTCTTCTTGTTCCTCATCTTATCAACACTCTTCCTTCTCCACACCAAATTCCTTCACAGAATACAAGTCGCTCACCACAACATCCACCTCAAGAAATCCTCACATCTCCCTCTTCGTTTTCGCTCTGATGGAACCTTTAAAATCCTTCAGGTAACACTTCTCTCTCTCTTTCTATGCATATATGCATAAGTCTTAGACCTTTTCTTGTAATTGTAATATCAAGTGTTACAATAATGGAAAAGAGATGATTTTTCAGGTGGCTGATATGCATTTCGGAACTGGGTTAGTGACTCGTTGCAGAGATGTGTTGGCTAATGAGTTTCACTACTGCACTGATCTCAACACCACTCGGTTTCTTCGAAGGATTATTCGGTCTGAAAACCCTGATTTCATTGTTTTTACAGGTATGTAAGGGTGACTTGGTGAAAATTTGTGTTTGGTCGAGAGATATTCTTTTATCAGATATTACTATTTATAGCATAAACATTACAAAATTGAATTTGTAATTTTGTATGATCTCATACTCACAGCTTGATATCGTATCAGAAATTGTCAATTCTTTTATGACTTTGTTTTAGCTATGAAGATTGTAGCGAATTTGTATTGGAGTCAACTCTAGTGTTAAATAATTCTTGGTTGGATAGGATTCTCAGTGGAAGCAAACAAAATGTCTTGGAAAAAATATGATCTTTTTGATATTTGTAGATAGTGTTACTCTAGAAAAAAGATTTGTTAGTTTTAATTGTAGTCATTAAGCTTTTGAGAAATGTTTGAAACTAATATTGTTCGTACTGCAATATCCCACATTGCTTTGGAGAGAGATCTTGTGCTTGGTTTATGATGACTAAGATGAAATTACTGGAGAATTTGATTTAGAATGATTCTCAACAACTTTGTTCATCCTCATTTAGAAGTATTCCGGGATTTGTACTACGTTGATGTTAATCCAAGATCAATTTCATCTCTATTCTGTTGTTCAGGAGATAATATATTTGGAACAAGCACTACCGATGCAGCCGAATCACTTCTCCGTGCTTTTGCACCAGTTATGGAATCTGGACTTCCTTGGGCTGCTGTTCTAGGTAACCATGACCAGGAATCTACAATGACTCGTGAAGAGTTGATGGATTTCATTTCTCAGATGGATTATTCGCTTTCAAGGACCTATCCATCTCATGAAGATCGCCCCAGTGAATCCCAGAAAGAAAGAACTAAGAATATTGATGGCTTTGGGAATTATAATCTTGAAGTGTATGGTGCTCCTGGTTCCCATTTGGCAAACAACAGTGTTCTTAATCTTTACTTTCTGGACTCTGGTGATAGGGAAGTTGTCCAAGGAATTCGAACATACGGATACCTAAAAGACTCTCAGCTCCGTTGGCTTCGTGACATTTCCAAAGGATATCAGGTACAATGTGAATATTTTGGGAATGATTTACTTAAAATATTGTTATAGTTTATCGTTCCGTGTTCTTTCGATTGCTTTAAGGGGATCTCCTTGAAGTTCATTAACATATTGCAGGTCACAACGTAACAGGGACAGAACGACGATCTCGAAAAGTTTGCAGATGCGGTAAATCCAAGTAATATACCTGCAATAGCCTTCTTCCACATCCCAATCCCAGAAATTAAACAGCTATATAATCAAAAGATTACAGGGCAGTTTCAGGAAGCCGTGGCATGTTCTTTTGTAAACCCCGGAGCTCTCAAAACCTTTGTGTCCATGGGTGACATTAAGGCTGTCTTCATGGGACACGATCACAAAAACGACTTCTGTGGGAATTTACAAGGCATCTGGTTCTGTTACGGCGGAGGATTCGGGTACCACGCATACGGGCATGCAGGATGGCCAAGACGAGCAAGGGTGATAGAAGCGAAACTCGGCAAGGGCGAGAAATCGTGGACTGGGTTAGCGAGAATCAGGACGTGGAAGCGTCTCGACGACGGGGATTTATGCAAGATTGATGAGCAAGTTTTGTGGGAGTTGTAACAGTTGAGATATTGCTGGTGAAATTTGAAAACACTGATGCATTTGTATGTTGTAAGTATGGTTGAGATGTATCTTCAACATTTAAATTTCCATTGTTGTTGTGTGTATGTGCTTTTTCGGAGCTGAATTGAGCATGCTTTGGAGACATTTACTCTTCAGTTTTTTTTTTATACAAATAATTAATTATTAGACAAATTGATTGGAATGCAATTAGTCAACTTGGAACATTTAACCCTCATACATGGAAACCTGGTTTGCCATCCCGAAATAACTCTTATCATCAGAATCCAGCCAGTAATTGAACGGAAAAGAATAAATTGTTAATTCATTGGTCAAATTCACTGATTAAACCAATAATTTAAAAATAATACAAATAAATATATATATTAACAAAATTATTTAAACTTTTTTAATATTTAAATCCATATTGGTTCCCAATTTGTCATATAAACAAGAAAGTTCACCAATTTTTTATCTCCTCGATACCAGTTCACTTACAAACTAATTTTAGGTGTAACGTCATAGAAATTGTTAGAAATAATCTATATGAAATATAGATTAAAAACATAATTGAATCGGCAAGAAAACAGAAAAATGCAGAAAACAGACAATGAGCACGGTCTGGAGCATGGCTCGTGCCAGAGGCGTTGTAACGCCCCGAAATTTCGCAAAATTTCGTATTTAATTAAAATATTAAAATAATATACGAAGAAAATACAGGAAAATTTTTCGCAAATTATTTTAAAAAAAATAATTGGAAGGAATTAATTGAAATTATGATGAGGGAGATTAAAAAAAATTTAGAAAGATTATGAATTTCGAAAATTTCAAAATTCAGAATTTAATGTGGGTCGAGTTAAAATAAATTACGAAAAAAAGTGGACCCAAGGCGTAAAAATAAATCTTCCTTTCCACCTTATACCTCCCCACTCACCCGACACCATCCACTTCCCCCTCCACTTACCATCATATCTCATCTCTCTCTCCATTATCCCTCTCCTTCTTCTTTCTTTCCTTTTTCCCCCACCATCTTCTTCTTCCCTCTCCTCCACCAAAAACCTTCCTCCTCCATCAAACACCACCTGGAATCTATAGCTTGGGATGATCAGAAATTGATTGTTGAGTTAATTGAAGGTAAGATCCTTCCATTCTTTCTATTCCCGTTTTTGTTTCAAGCTTAATTTCAAACCTCCATAAATTCCTCATTTTAGCTTCGATTTGAGCAAATGAGGGCTCGTTGGAAAGCTTGAGACGTATAATATCCATTTTCACTTATGGTTGGTGTTAAAATCATGATTTAGGTGCTTGAAATTGCAGAGAAAAGGGGTTGTATGAATAGTGACGAAATTGGGGTTTTGCAAAACTGGGTTTATTCCGTGCATTGGTCATTTGGGTAAGACTATTTAATGTAAATTATGAGTGTTTTTAATTTGGATTGATTTTATAGTACCATATGAGAGAATTTGAAGAAAATGTTAAGGAATTGTTTGGGTTTGAAAGAGGGGTTTGTAGATTATGTGAAATGGAAGTGTTTGGGGGGATGATTATCATATAATCATACCTAAATGAGATTTGTTTAAAGCATTAATGATGGATAGTATGTGGAGAGTAAAATGTGGTAGCTTGATTAAATGGTTACTAAAAAGGTTTTATGGAAACGGTTAAGTAAAAGGAGGGAAAAAATTGAAATTATGTAATAAAGGCCAATATAAAGATTTAACATTCATTTCAATGGATTTATATGGATGTGAGATTAATGAGAAATTATAATGTTAATATTAGAGAATTCGAGCCGATGCAAGAACGGTTTGAAATCAAGCCGCTAGTTGTTTTCGAGAGGTGAGTAACATGAGCACCTTTTCCCTATGCATATATGATTTTGAATATGAAATGTGGTTTGATTGTTAAGGTATGTGTTGAGTGATGAGTTATATTGTATAAATGGCATTGTGAGAAGTGTGGTTATATTTATTGATGCGATTTATTGAGGTTTATGTTTGATTTTACCTTAATGGATTAATTGAAAAGAATTGATACCATGAAAAATCATGTGGAAAGGTGTTTAAGCATTTATTCATTCAAGCCATACTGTGAAATTGGATGTTGATGTATTGAAGATTAAATGTTGGTAAGAATGTGTTTGAATGTTCTTAAAAATGTTGATTATGTGCTCTTTTGAATTGACTGAAGTTTGGTTTTTGTGATTTGGATGTTGATTTTTGATGTGATGATTAGTATGAAATGATGTTGTGAAAATTGAGTTGAATATAATGATAGGTTGGATGATGAAATGTATTGGGTATTGATGTTGTGAATTTTGGCCGGAAACTAGTGATCCACGCGTGGTGGTCCGTTAGTACGCAGGGTCGCTCCGACCACCCGCACTTTCTAAACAATCATGC
>CANYCX011778711.1:0-17747 GCA_948193385.1 Breynia disticha f. nivosa | reverse complement strand
CATACCTTCCTGTTTCTGTAATCACATATTCAACATATTTCAGCTTCTTTGTATGTTGAAATCAACCGCTTTCAGCAGCAACAAAAATCTGATTATGTGGCAAAAACTTGCAAAATATACTGATTAAGTGAGGAAACTAGATATTTTATCGATGAGTTCCTAAAGACATGACTAATGGGATGTTTGTGTATTTTTTTTTTTTGACATGAGATGTTTGTGTATTTAGAAACTCATGATATGAAAATTTATTTAAACCTCTTTTTTAATGGCCAATTTCTAAATGTGAGAAGCGCTAGTGTTATCAATATTAAACCGGTGATTGAACTGAAAAAATATTGAATAGATGATTTATTAGTCGAACTGATAATTTTTCTCATCCAATTGGTAATTTAAAAATAATATAAATAAATAAATATAAATATATAAAATTAATTAATTTTTAAATTATTTATTTCTTCAATACTAAAAACAAGTCTTGTTTATCGGTTAACCTATTAAACCGACCAGTTTATTAGTTTTTACCGGTCTAATGCATGTTTGCTTGCAGACCGATTTGAATGATAAACTGAAATCGGATCAGTAGTCAGTTTACTGATTTAACCAATCGGTTCGATTCGATTTTTATAACATTTTACGGGTAAACTTCACTTAAAGTGAAATCCACACTAAATTGAAAGTATAATTTTATAAAAAAATATTATAATAATTGTGAATCTCAATTAAATAAATATGAAATGAACGATAAAATTTATTGCATTAGAAAAATTTTAAAATTTAAAATTTATAGATAATTAGTTAGTGAGTTACTATTATGTTTAAATTATTTAGAATCTTTATTCTTAAAAAGTAGATTTTTATATATCCAAAAATAGAACTAACCCAAACACGTATCAACTCATATTATATGAGTCAAAGCTTAATTATTACAGGGCGACTAAACTGCAGATTTCTAAATCATACTATTAATGGCTTGCTTTTTTATGGCTTTATATTATATGTTTTAAGATGATTAAAAAAACATGTTTATTTATAAATTAAACTATTAAATTTGCAATTTATAGCTTATAATGATTTATTATTTAAACTTTACTATCCAATATTATACCCAAATATATCTTATCTTAATCCATTTTATCACGAACCCTAATCTAATCTACCAGTCCCCTTACTGCCACACAGCACCTTTCAAAATGAAAAGGGTTGCAGGGAAGAACTCGAAAACAAAGAAAAAGTCCACACAGTTTGAGTCTGGTTGCATCTAATGCATGGCATGCATGCAGCTACTTGTGTCCATGCTGGGCCCTTTTGGAATGAATTTCATCAGAAAGAAAGAACTATTCCATTTTACCCACGCAGCATGCAACTGCCAAATTATTTAGCCACACCTACCCCAACCACACCACCTATATACTATAGTTCAAACCAGCAATGGCTATATTTGGATTATTAATTATACATGCATTCATGCATGCATGACTAAAACGTTCGTGCTGGTTTGGTAAGCGATGAGGATGCAGAACAATACTTCACAGGAATCAGAAAAACTTAAAGAAAAAAAGATTCTTGCCTGTTAGACGACGATACAGCAAACTCAGTCCAGCCGATGTTTAGTTTCCAGAGAAGTATTCGACCATCGGAGACACTAACATAAGGCCCTTTCCCATTACAATCAAAAGCAATGCTTTCAGGACCCACCACACCAGGAAGATCAAGCTGGTTATAGTTTTTCAGGCCATTTTGGTACAACATACTGTTATGGTCCGAAACGACAACATTAACAAGAGCTAAAAACAAACAGAAACAGAAGTAGAAGAACGAAGTGGAAGAAGAGGAAAGAAACCTATCCATATCAGAAACTCTAATAGTCGTCGCAGAAAACATAGACAATATTGCACCACACACAGAGAAACTAGTAAGCATTTATAGGAAACTGAAGGCTTAGTCTTATAAATGTGACAGTTAGGTCGCATTAAGTGAAAAACCAATCAAGAGTTGAAAAATTTTTCAGAGATATTATGACTGCTTTGACAAAAATATAATATTATTCTTTATGTGCAAGTTGGATAAATGGAGTACTGTTTAATTTGGAGCTAGAAATCATGATGAAACTAAATTATAACAGTGAGGAAGGTTCTGAATGTGGCCTTATTATGACTTCATATCAGGCAATTAAAAGCTTGATAAGGACAGGAAACTGCCACCTGAACTGATGTAATATTGGGTTGCTCTAGAATTATTTCCAGAAACATAATTGGTTCTTAATTTTGATTTTCAATTAATTTATACTCTATCTGTTTTATTATAAATGCCGTTTTACAAAAATTATTTTTTTATATTATATGTTATTTTGTATTATTAATATAATATTTAATAATTTATTTTAATATTATTTTTATTAGTTTTATATTTTATTACAAACTTAATTTAGTAGTTCTTTTGATATACTAAAGTAAAAGAATACAGATGTTAATTGAATATCAATTTAAGATATATTAAATGTATTCTTAATTCATGTGTAAAATTTTAAACAACATTTATTGTATGACGGAGAGAGTATAATAGACATTTAATTGTCCAATTGATCAAGATTTTTTTAATACTCTTTCAATCCTATATTAATAGATTGTTTTGGATAAGTGATTATAGAAAAATACGTGATTAAGCTAATTGTAAGTATTAATTACTATTTTAGTCTCAACTCGTTAGTAAAACCTTAATTATTACATGACTACTTTCGAAATTGACTGGAGAATTATAAATCATGTTGTTAATAGCTTGCTTGGTACAAGCTACAAAATTATAACACACCAAATTATATCTTAACCAATTTATATGAAGAACCCTAATTTAATTGACCAATCTCTTCATATAATTCTCAATGTGTTTTAAATTTATGGATTAAAATAAGTATTTAAGAGGAGCCAACTAAGTTTTTTTTATCAAAATAAATATTATTTTAACATAAACAAAAACATTGGGCCACCTTGCTAGCTTATCTTAATTTTGTTGAAGTAGCTTTTTTTAACTAAAGAAATACTGATTTGATTAAATCATATGTACATCAACAGTTGAGACTGTCAGTACAGCCTGAGGAGCCTGAGAACCCTAAGAATATTTATTAGACAATAAACACGATGTTTAAACAATGGTATGTCTAGACTGCCATGATTTAGGGTAGAAAGCTCAGAGAGCTAAGGCGGTGAAAGGGTCGAGAGAGGAAGAGTGAACCAGAGAAGAGAGAGAAAATAATATCTCTTATTACGAATACAGAAAAGTAAAATATGAGTATAGTATCAGGTAGCTTATATACACCTTCACACATATATACATCATGTACGATGTATATATACGGTTGCGTATATATTACAATGCATCATCATATACTATACCCATACCGTATACAGTATATATCTACAAATTTCATTTATAATCAAACGTTATTCATAACAATTTCAATCTCAATAGTTCAAAATGGTAAAAAGTATTAGTTTAAAAGTTTTTAATGGTTCAAATTATTACAAAATTTTCTAAAAATGGTTCAAACTGATTCAAATAATTAAAATTAGCCCAAAAAGTTTCAACAATTTAAATTGCTTAAAAAATTATTCAAAATAATTTAACTTGGTTCAGATTAATTCAAAATTATACAAAAATCATCCAAACTGGCACAAAATGGTTCAAATTTAATTTTTTTTAAAATAATTTAATTTTTTTCAAAATGGTTTAAAATGAAACAAATTAGTTCAAATATTTTTAATGGTTCAAACAGCTATAAAAAAATGGTTTAGAATTGTTGAACTTGGTTTAAATTAGTTTAAATTGGTACAAAATTGTTCAAATGAGTACAAAATGGTTATGTTTCATTAAGGTTCAAATTGATTGAAGAAATGCTCAAAATATTTTAGAATGGTTCAAAATTGATTAAAATAGTTTACCAAGATCTTGTAATTCTCGATCATTACTTCGTTAAGCTTCCAGTATCGATACCAAACTGTTTATATTAACCCGGTCATTTTTACTTTCTTCTCGAGCCTTATAGAAATAAGTTCGAAGAAACAATTTCAATTTGCGAATGAAAGAGAAATAAAAGAGAGAAGAAGAGAAAATAAAAGTATAAAATGTATCTACAAGAAAAAAGGAGAGGTTAACAATGTCTTCAATAAAAAAAAATAAAAGAAGAACAAAAAAGAGAAGAAAAAAAGAGAGAAAAGAGAAGAAGAAGATGACAATTTATTCGTGGAAAAAAATGAAAGAAGAATGACGCAGAATAAGGAGATACGAGCAAAATAATAAAGAAAGAATTAAAATAGTTATATTCACAAATCAAACCATAACTTATGTGTTTATACAAAGAAAAAAAAGAATATGATGCATTATCACAAAATCGAAACATAAACCGTCCACATAATTAATATTCCATCCGTTCCTAAATATATGTCCTTCTAGAAAAAAATATTTGTTTTTTCATGTTAAATGTCGTTTTACACTTCCACTACAAAATTTAATATTTCATTCTAATATTGTCCTTATTAGTCTTAAATTTTCAATACAAATTTAATTTAGTTATTTTTTATAAATCTACCTAAAAATATATTAAACAATTGAACTCCAAATTAAAACATATCAAACATATTTTCAATCTATGTATCAAATCTTAAACAATGTATAATTTAGAAGTTAGAGAATACTAACAAAAATAGGTAAGTATTCATCAATACATATGGGTTAGTTGTGTTAGCAAAAGTTAAAAAAACAAAAGAGATGATATTGTGATTTTTTTGCATTAAATTCATGGTGGAAAGTGTCTTGTATGAGTAACATTCCGTTTGTTTGTCAGAAATTGATTTTTTTAAAGATATTTTTTATGTTTCAGAATTTTTTTTTAAAATAAGTTTTTTGGCAATTCATACTTAAATATTTAAAAAATATGAAAAATTTAATTATATATTTTAAATAAAAATATTTTTTTAAAAAATATATTAAGAATAATTTTTTTAATAAAATTTTAAGTTATAAGTTATAATTTTATTAATTTATTTTTAATTGATAATATATATAAAGAAGTTAAAAAAATATTTTTTCAGAGAATGAGTTGAAGCGGAGCTAAGTATGATAAGGAGTTGGCAAACGTTGATTAGAAGAGAAGAGGAGAGTGAGGTTGTTTCGTAGCAAGTTTCCACTTCCCCCACATAACTCAAAAAGCAAGGCTTTAATAATTTCCTCATTTTCCCATTTTTCATTTCCCAAAAAACCTTACATCATCATTCCTCACTTCAGATATACAATAATAATATAATTGCATAGTATCTGTCTTTCTCTCTCGCGTTCAAACTTGCCTGCTCATCTTTTTTACCCTTCCAAGCAAAAACCAAACTCAGACCTCTCATCGTCACTGTACGAAACACACATCTCTCTATCTCTGCGATTGTGTTGTGATGGCGGATCGTGGATCGTACGGACTGGGTCCCCGATTAGGTCAGATTTGATTTTTGATTTTCGCCTCTTTTTTTTTAATTTAATGTTTTATAGGTTGAAGAAATGAAAACTGTTTTACTTTTTGGTCGATTTGGTTCATTTAGATCTATTTATTTTGTGATTTATGAAACAACTGATTGTTTGGGTTTTGTTCGGTGGTTCATTTTTGAGGTGGTTTTAGCTGACTTTAGCTATGGTTAATCTTTGACTGTAACTTTCAGAATGTTTATAGTTATTAATAGAGTGTTTATGATATGCGTTGAGCTTACTGATTTCATGAGATTGTGATTAATTGAATTCGATTGTCAAATTTGGTTTAATTGAAAAAGAAACAAAATCCATCATTATTGGTACAAATTGTGTTCCATAGAATTTAGTTTGGGTTTGACTTGAGAAAATGCTTGCCGAGATTCGACTACATATTTATTCCAGTTTGTCTCTATATCGGGTTCTCCCTTAAAGTGGCATAATTGACATGCAGTTGCTGAGCACCTTGCGGGTTACTGAGTATTTGCCTAAAAGCTTAGCTAGGCATCTCTGTGTTTAAGTGTTGATGCAGCCTTTTTTGTAGAATTACTAGCTAACACGAGCGTTGAATTACAGGCTTAGAGTTATCAATGACAAAAAAAAAAGAGTGCATAAAGAACCTTTTTTATTGTGGAAAGAAAAAAACTGTGCTCTAGGTAGCAATCCGTATGTTAGTGAACATGCAAAAGAGCATATAGTGGTTTTCTTTTTTAATGTAACACCAATGAGAACTAAGAGTTTACTTTTGCTTCAACACATAAATATGCATAAGAGAATGCTAGATAGTATCTCATCTTTCGATGTTGGATAAATAATTGGAAGCTCTAAGTTGATTCATGCAAATACTAAACCTTTTTTTTCCGTTGAATTCCTATTTGTTGATGCGTCTTGTAGTGCAGTGCATTCTTTTTCTTGTTTTTAGAATGTTTGAGTTGTTTCCTTTTTGTGATGTATTTTTCTCTTTGGCTGCAGATATTGAGCAGCTATTTTTAGAAGCTCAACATCGGTGGTTGCGACCTGCTGAGATTTGTGAAATTCTTCGTAACTACCTGAAGTTTCATATTTCTTCAGAGCCTCCTAATAGGCCTCCGAGTACGTCCACAGAAACTCTAACCCACCAATTGGTTTATTTGGTGATCATTATTCCTTGTATATTTTAAAGCGTTGGCTTAGGGCATATTAAATTTGAACTTCTATTCACTGATTTTTTAGTACTATCGACTACTTCTGCCCGCTCCTTCGTCAACCTATGTTCACACAGAAGCATCCATATAACTAATTTAGCCTGGGAGAGCCAACCTATGTTCATTCATTGCCACATTAACTGTACTGTATAATCTGTGTTTTGTCTTCTTTGTAATCATATGTTTTTTTAATAATTTAGCCTGGGAGAGCCAACCTATGTTCGTGCATTGGTACATATGTTTTTTTTTAATAATTATTTATCTGAAAACTGATTTAAAAATTTTCCTATTTCTGTGTCCATCTATCACTCTACAAAGCTGCAAATTTCTGTGCATTTATTCCAATCTTTCATAAATCAATCTACTGAAATCCATTGTACTCGTAAATATGACACATGTTTTATATATACACAAACTCCTTGTTAGGTCCGCATATTAGTAATTTTTATTTCTGTACTGCCGTGGCCAATATTGGCACTGAACAGATTTAGTAGCTTGACAATTTTTCTGTTACAGGTGGCTCTCTTTTTCTTTTTGATCGGAAGGTGTTGAGATACTTCAGAAAGGATGGGCATAACTGGAGGAAGAAAAAAGATGGAAAAACTGTGAAGGAAGCACATGAAAAACTTAAGGTGAGGTTGGAAAGGGTTGAACTTGTCGATATTTTGAGCTTGTGCACTGAAAACAGCAGGATGTGTCACTTTTAACCTGCTCTGCCCTGATATAAAACATCTTCATCATTTTAGGTTGGGAGTGTTGATGTTTTACACTGTTATTATGCCCATGGTGAGGATAATGAAAACTTTCAAAGGCGTAGTTACTGGATGCTTGAACAGTAAGTATGAATTAGTTTTCTTTCTGTGACAAGATTTTGCCAAGTCTAATCTACACATGATTTAGAACATTTTTTCTATTGGGATTTCTTGAATCATGCATAATTTTTTGGAAGTCCTCTGCAAATTTACTCATAAATTATATTTGTAGAATGTTTTCTACTCCTTTACCCTCATGATTGTTCTGAGCTTATTGAAATGCCTCAGGGAGTTGATGCACATAGTCTTTGTCCACTACTTGGAAGTAAAGGTAGTCTGCTCTTCTCTGTCATAGTTATTGTAGTTTCCTCTTCATGCACTCTAGTTTTGTAATCTATTAATTCCATTGCTTCTACATTGCTTCTGCTCCATGTCCATTTTTTACTTTTTGTTTAGCAAATTTTGATTAATTGGAAAAATTTATAAATTTATGTTTGAGTAGAAATGTTGCTTCAGTTGATCGAAGGCATGTCTTACATGAAATAAATAATTGCATATAATAATCTAATTCATGTGGTGAAACCAATACTAGATTTGATGTGTTTTGCATGAAATGCCATATCATTTTACCCGTGATTTCAAATAATAATGAGCAGATGCATGTTCAAAGCAAATGTTGAACTTAATTACCTTTTTAGCTGCATTACAACCCAAATATTTTAAAAGCTTTAAAAAGCTTAACTGAGTAAAATGAAATATATCATTGCTGTTAAATGAGAATTACTCTGTAGATTACCACTGTGTATTTCAGATTACATTGATGATATGTTCCTTTCTGAGAGGAAACTATAACATTAATCTGCTTTGCCTGGTTTTGGCCTTCTTTCCTTACATGTGTAGTCTATTTGTTGTCTTGGCTGAGGAAATTGCAAAACCAAATCCTTATTTCAGTATTGAGGAAACATTTAATCCAGTAAAAAATTGGTCGTTAACATGATTTCTTGTCCTCTTTCATATAAATGGAGCCTGATGGAAAACCTTTTCCTTTGTGTTTCCAAAGATAGATATACTGTTTTATTTGATCTTGTGTTTGAAAGCATTAAGGTTTTTATTTTTTAAATCAATTTGACTACCAGGGATCCAGGACAAGCAACAGTCCATCTAGTAGCTTTACTGCAAATCAAAACAAGGAGCCTTCAGGAAATACTGATTCAACGAGCCCAACTAGCACTCTTACTTCTCTTTGTGAAGATGCTGATTCAGGTAAGTTATCTATCTCTTGACGTACTCTGTTGTGTCTTTTTTTCATTATGCCTACTTTTTTGTTGAACTTTTATTATTGTAAGGATTTGAAGAAAATTTATAAACAATGCATTTGTTGTGTCTTTTTTTCATTATGCCTACATTTTTGTTGAACTTTTATTATTGTAAGGATTTGAAGAAAATTTATAAACAATGCATCTTTTTTTTCCTGAAGTCAATTACAATGATATTTTAATGCAGCGGATAGTCATCATACAAATTCCAGATACCACTTGTCTCCTGAGTCATCAAAGTTGCAAAATGGTCCTTTGTCAGACACAATTAATACTGGCTTGTTGAATTCTCAATTTCTGCATACTGGTTCAAGTAAGCTTAATCTGATGATTATGTTACACAAATTTACGTGATCAAGAGCTCTTCCTCATTGTTGTGCTTAAAATTTTAAACAGACAAACATGTTCAGACAGCAGCACCCGGAGGTCCTGTTTCATATGTTCATCAAGATGCACCAGGAAGTAGTAGCAAGAGCAATCACATTATGGAGTCTCAAAGCCTTCCATCTTGGGAAGAGGTCTTTGAGCAATGTACAACAGTTTACAATGGTGTACCACCTCATGAATCAACTTGTGCCACCCAGTCTGTTGCTATTGCCAATGAAGGGAATGTCAATCTTGGTGAGAGTGTAGGTGCTGGTTCTCTTCCAGTCCAGTCGAATTGGCAGGTATTTTAAGTTTTAACAGTCCGGCATATGGCATGCAGTTTTTTTTATATATTACCGGTTAGCTTATGTTATGATTTTGCTTTGCTATTATATGGTTTATAGCAATTTTCTTGAACTACCAATAATTTTTTTGAAGTGGTACAAAGGTAGGTTTAGATTTCAAGTGCTCAGTGTGGAAAAAAGAAGAAGAAACTGTGGACTGTGTTTGGATATTATGTTACTAGTGTTGCACTAATAATTGTTGTTTGGCCATATTTGGACGTAAATCTAATTCTAGCCCATCCAAGGTTCTTTTTTATATAAGATTTGGAAAAATAAAGCTTGAAGTTATTGCTCCTGTAAGCTGCATGTTCTTCTAATTATAGTGATAGGGGTGCAATCTGTGAATTTTTGGATGTAGCATGATATTGTATTTTTTTTTCTCAAATTATTATCTTACTTCTTGTATAAAGGTTTTTGTAAATTTTGTTTTGATGCTAGAATTTCAATGGTTTGTCCAGGTTCAATTTGGGAACAGTTCCTTGCACCTACAAGGAGTCCACATGGACTCGACAGCAACTTTAGAATGGGCACACGAATTGGATGGAAGATTTTATGAACAAGGAACTTATGGAATGAATCAAAAAAGTCCAATAGAGCCATATTTTCCTGTTCCACAAAATGAACCACTGCAGAACAGCCATCCAGTGCAGCTTACCAACATGGATCCTGCACATATCTTGCATTCGAATCTTGAGAATGAGATACATGCGGAAGGCAATGGCAAGTATCCTTTCTTTGTAAAACAGCCGTTGTTAGATGGAGAAGAAGGGTTAAAGAAAGTTGACAGCTTCTCTCGCTGGATTACTAGAGAATTAGGAGAGGTTGATGACCTCAATATGAGGTCTTCATCTGGTCTTTCGTGGACCACTGTTGAATGTGGAAATGTAGTTGATGATCCATCCTTGAGCCCCTCTCTCTCACAAGACCAGCTTTTCAGCATAGTAGATTTTTCACCTAAGTGGGCCTATGCAGATTCAGAAACTGAGGTATGCATATTATTGTCGTTTTTCAAGAGTTTAAATTTCTTTGATGTGGAAGTTTTTCAGTGTAAAGTAACCAGTTCAATAATAGCTATTTGTAATATGGAAACCTTTCATTCTACCTTGGGGTCTCAACCTTGATCTCAGAATGATTACTATCAACTTACTTACCAATGTTGCATCTGAATCATAAGTTACTGGGGATACAAAATTGAACTTTTTTTATCATTAGGATAGAGTTATGTTTTCTGATAACAGATTATTCTCATTTTCATTTGTTACATATCCGGTTCACTTTTTTGATTCCTTTCACATGTTCAACTATCAGAAGAATGTGTTGGATGATGTATTAATTTTCATTTGGTCCTTCCCATAACAGGTTTACATTATTGGAAAATTCCTGAAAAGTGGACTTGAGGTGTCGAAATACAATTGGTCTTGTATGTTTGGAGAGTTGGAGGTTCCAGCAGATATTTTGACAGATGGGGTTCTTTGTTGCAAATCTCCTCCGCATAATGTTGCAAGAGTTCCTTTTTATGTTACCTGTTCTAACAGATTGGCATGCAGTGAAGTGCGAGAATTTGACTACCGTGATGGTTCTACTGAGGATATAGATATTAAAAAAGCTTTTGATGGTAATGAGGATGAAGTGCATCTTTTTATGCGGCTTGACAGGTTACTGTCTCTCAGATCTTCTAGTCCTCGAGATCATATATTTGATGACTCACAAGAGAAGCAGAAGTTGATCAGTAAGCTGATTTTGTTGAAGGAGGAAGATGAAAGTTACCAAACAGGAGAAACATCGGTGGATGGAGATTTGCCTCCGAAAGAACCAAAAGAACTGCTGCTTGAGAGGCAGATGAAGGAGAAATTATTTTCATGGCTCCTCCATAGAATTTCAGATGGTGGTAAAGGACCAAGTATTTTGGATGACAGTGGGCAAGGCGTGCTGCATCTAGCAGCTGCTTTAAGTTGTGATTGGGCAATAGGACCAATTGTGACTGCTGGGATCAGTATTAACTTCCGTGATGTGAATGGTTGGACTGCCCTTCATTGGGCTGCATTTTATGGCAGGCAAGTATCTCTCAACAAACTCAAATTCTGACGCTCTTTTGTATGTAATGCATTCTTTCAGAAGTTAAATTATTTTGGCGCAATTTTCTCCTGCCGATGCCCTTCTCTTTTTCCAACTTTTATTGACGATGCAATTTGTTGGTTTAGATGTTGAGTTTTTTCTGTAAAACGGTGATATCGTGTTTATCATGGATATCCCAAAGATTATTTGCTCTAACTTTGTGTGTTTGTATTGAATTTGTATTTTATTCATATGATTGCTATACTTTGCACAGGTAGAACTATTTAATAATTCTATTCTCCTGACTGCAGAGAAGAGATGGTCGCTATGCTTGTTTCACTGGGTGCTGCAACTGGGTTAAATACTGATCCCACTCCAGAATTTCCTCTGGGCAGAACACCAGCTGACCTTGCTTCTGGCAATGGACACAAAGGAATCTCTGGTTTCCTTGCGGAATCATCTTTGACCAGCTACTTATCATCCCTTACTGTGAAAGATTCAGCTGAAGCTTCAAGAGAACAGGCTGTGCAAACAATTTCAGAGCGGACAGCCACGCCAGTGGGTGATGGTGATGTTCCTGATTCTCTTTCACTGAAGGATTCACTAACTGCCATCTCTAATGCTACACAAGCTGCAAACCGTATATACCAAGTATTCAGGATGCAATCATTCCGTCGGAAAAAGTTCGCTGAGGGCGATGATGGAATGCTAGATGAACATGCCCTGTCAGTTGCAGTTGGCAAAGCACGCAAGTCTGGACAACCTGATGGAGTAGCCCATGCTGCAGCAATACAAATCCAGAAGAAGTTCCGTGGTTGGAAGAAAAGGAAAGAATTTTTGATAATCCGGCAAAGAATTATTAAAATCCAGGTTTGTTTCATCTTTTAACATCATTTATTTAGATATTTTCATTTTAGCTGCCCTCATTAGTTATGAATTTTCATATTGCGGAATAAATTACCTCCTGGAGAAATTATTTGAATGGAAGAGTTGACTGTGTTGTTAAAAAAATTGCAACAGCGTTTCTAGTCACAACATGTAGACCTGTATGGATGTGGTTATTTGACCATATGGTTTCTCTTGGGCCATGGTTTTTTTTTTTTTTGATATTTCAGACGATGCTTGTTCATGTTAGCACAAGTTCGTACTTTGATTGGGCAATATCCTTTTTAGTTCATTCCATTGCTTATTTTTCTCTCTGCTTTGTTCTTTTTGATTTGCTAAAGCTGGTTTTTTGGTTTTTCTAGGCTCATGTAAGGGGGCACCAGTTTAGGAAGCAATATAAAACTATTATATGGTCCGTTGGAATCCTGGAGAAGGTTATTTTGCGCTGGAGACGTAAAGGAAGTGGTTTGCGGGGATTCCGACGAGATGCACTTGCCCAAGTTTCCAATGTTGAAGGATTGCCATCAAAAGAGGATGATTATGATTTTCTTGAGGAAGGGAGAAAGCAAAATGAAGAAAGACAGCAGAAAGCACTTTCTAGAGTGAAATCTATGTTTTATGATGCAGAGGGAAGAGCACAATACCGAAGGCTACTGACGGTTGCTGAAAAATTACGTGATGCAAAGGTACTATTTATCTTTTTCCTTTAATATTTCAACCACATGATTAACTTGCGTAGTTGATGAGAGCCTGCATCAATTCTATTTAAATTCTCTATTCTGTGTTTAATCTGGATTAAAACTTGATCGTCAATTCGATTTCATATGCATGATATCATCTTATAAGTTATAAAACATGTTCATCATTTTTATTTTAAATTCCTTGTTTTGGTCATTTTGTTTATTTCCACCGAAAATCAAACTTGTGACCAGTGACTGTTGGAGTTGACTTAAGTGTCAGTTAGCAGTTAACTACAGACACATAAATGACCTTATTTTAATTTGTAGATCACCTATTAATCTGCTATTATTCCCATTGCAAGACAATGAATTAGGGGTGACAATTC
The DNA here is from genome assembly GCA_948193385.1 of Breynia disticha f. nivosa. NCBI lineage: Eukaryota > Viridiplantae > Streptophyta > Magnoliopsida > Malpighiales > Phyllanthaceae > Breynia > Breynia disticha. Next base: position 4,277 of record CANYCX011778711.1, on the reverse strand, counting down.
GGATTGGCAGGTTATAAATGTGTCAATAATTTTTCTATCAAATATCACTACATACGACATTAAAATTACAAAAATTAAATTTGTGTCATTCGTGTCATGTCTAATCCTGTATTCATTAATCGTATTATTGGGTAAGAAATTATCAACCTTACGACGGATGTTCCGTTTGTTTTTTTTCATTTTTGACAAATAAAATTAGACAATGTTGAACATCCTAAGAATCCGATGTATTGGCAGGCAAGCAACATGGATGTGAGCAACCCGGAAGAAGCAACAGAGGTTGATGACTTGATTGATATTGACTCGCTTTTAGACGATGATACGTTCATGTCAATAGCATTTGAGGGAAGTCAATGATGAATCAGTGAGCTCCAGTAGATACATTGAAGGTTCTAACTTAATCTTTATCTTCTGTTGTATATGTAATATCTAACGAAAAAAGTCTTAGTAAATAGTAGATGATACTTCAATTAAAGTATGCAGAGAGAGGGTTTGGCATAGGTAGTTTAGAGACGAGAACTCTCTGCTCATGAAGCTTTATTTAGGGTTTTGTTGCTTTTTGTTCCTCCAGCTTTGGTTTTGTGCATATTATATTTACGTGGGATTTCAAGATTGATGTATTTTGATTTGTGATAAATTGTAAGAGATGTGATGAAACTGATTAATTGAATTTGTAGTTGAGTGAAATCGTCCTTGATGTTGAAAACTATGATAAAATTTGAAAGTTCTGCTATTTAGAAGTTTTAATAAAAAGTAAGTGAAGGGATGTTGGGTGGCAATTCGTTTCTTGTAGTGCTAAACGTATCAACATGTTTATGACTGGAATTTTAAATGGGTTAAACGAATCGACCCATTTATGACCCTAACCCATTTAGTCTCAACCCTAACCTGACTCATTATAAATAGACGTTTATTAGTTTAAATATGTCCAATTTACGCATTAAATATGACACGAGACGACCAAATACATTTAGCTTAAACATGTTTAATTTGATACATTAAACACGACAAGACACGTAATGACATGACACGATTATACCTATTTAAATATATAGACATAAACACATTAAATCTAATAAATTCAACCAAGAATTCATTTAGAATACTTATTATAAATCCAAAATATATGTTTAAAATTAGTTTAAATGAGTTGTGTTAATCTATAATGTTTAACACAATTAATGTAATTGTGTTTAAACGGGTTAAACGGATCAATCTGTTTACAACCCGTTTATTTGCAGGTCAAAAACGTGTCAACTCATTTATGACTCGGAATTGTTTATATAAAACAGTAACCCGCTTAAAATACTTGTTGGGTCGTGTCGTGTAATCGTGTCGTATCGAAAATTGTCACCCCTAGTCGTCATGATTGTAAATGTAATCCTCTTTACCCCTCAATCTAGACTCAAACAACTTAATCTTTAAATAAAAGTTTAAACTAGGAGTGGGTGTTATTGGTTTAGGTATCATTTGGTATTGTTGTTTAGAAAAGTTATAACAATTTTTAGCTCACAAAAAATTGCTTTTTGAGAGATATTATTTGAAACTTTTCTAAAAAAATAATTTTATGCTTTTAAGCAAAATACTTCATTTTTTTTAAGAAATTTTTTTTTCTAATTTTAATTTAATTCTTATAAAATTTAATATATTTAATATGTTATTTTATAATAAAAAATTTTAATTGAAAATATTAATTTTTGATTATAAAATTAAAATAAATATTATATGAAAAAATAAATCATTTAAATTCTAATATTTTCTTGTAATTTCTATTTTTACCATTAATTTATTTTATAAAATATTTTTTACTAAAATTTTAAAATACTTTCACATTTGACAGTAATTTTATTATGATATATTACCAAACAATCATCTGATTATTCTAGTAGCAATTTTACAAATAACACTTTTTTTAACTGCAAAAACAATTTTCAACAGCAATCTCAAACAGACTCTTAATTGCTAATAGCTTTTACGTTTGTATTTTAGATCCACAATTTTGATATGTAGTTGTTGGGTTGGAATGATTATTTTACGGTTTTGAATTCAAACACAAAATTAAACATTGGAAATATTAAAACAAATGTAGTGTTCATCGTTCTAACATTTCTCACTAATGTTTTCTGTTGTTGTTGGAACTCAGCAACAATCAATTAGAAGATGACAACCCGAGCGATTACCTTTAAACATGTGAGCACAAAGTGTGAGGTAGGTAGTTCTCCGAAGGAATCTTCGACACCCAGATTAATAATGTATTTTAATAGAGTTTAGGTATAGTTTAGCTGATAGAACTTATTATAATATAAAATAGACAACTGCATCTATAATAATTTGGGTGAAAGAATTTCAAAGGAGAATATTCTCTCTTTTTAATGATAATATATTAAGTTCTATTCTGTTACGCTTATGAACATGAGCAAACGAACATGGTAAACTTACAAACATAAGCATATGAACATGATAAACTTACAAACAAGAGTCTATAAATATAATGGGTTTACGTACATGAGTTTATGAATATGATGTACTTGTGATGACGAGTCTACCAATATGATAACTTACGAACATGAACTAACCCATTCATCAACATTTTTTAAGTTACTCTACTCTCACACTTCCATACACTAAACAAAAGGATTAAGGTTTTAATTTTCCCTTTCACTCACAGGATAGCACATTGCGCATATATATTTAAAATCTTTTGAGCTAACGGGTAATAATTATTAATTTATCAGTCAACTGTTTGTGGTGTCTACTGCCATTTGGTCAATCCCTTTGACAACATTTGCAACAATTTATTAGTTTAATCACCACATCATATTTTTCTGTAACATTTATCTTAAATATATAATGTATCATAAAGGAATTTAAACCCTGAAAACTCTGTTTGTGCTGTTCCATCAGAGTTTTATATATCTAATTTATCACAACAATTACGAGCGGTAATATTGCCAATTCATATTAATTATATCACGTTATTTTCTATAAATTATCATTATTTAATTTGGGTCATTTGTATCGTGCATGTACTTACAAATTGTGTTATCGTGTTAAAAACTAACAACTCTAACAAGTGACTGTAAGTAAATATTAAAAAAAATACAGCCAATAATCATCTGGTTAGTCTCAAGTAAGTAATACTCATTTTTTAGTACTAAAATTCGAAAAAATCTCCACATTTTGTTGGAATTTATTATTTTCATGAGAAATTATTTATATAATGGGCACATACAAAACGGTGAAGTTGGTATTGAAAATGAGAATGTGATGTGCCATACAAAACAAAACAGTTGAGAAACAAAAGCAGAAAGAGAATTATAGACATAATCAAGATTACATGATGTTTTTACAGACAAATTAAGAAAGATTCACGAAACTTGGTTGGTTTACAGTTCCCATCTGATATATATGGAGGTTAGAACAATCATAGTCCTGATAATGAAGGTAATTTAACTCTATGTTTGTTTGACGGAAATTAATTTTCTGTGGAAAATATTTTTCATGTGTTAAAATCTTATTTCCCGAAAACATATTTTCTTGTATTTCATATTCAAATATTTAAAAACATAAAGAAAAATATAATTTTATATTTTAGGTAAGAGAAATATTTTCTTTAACAATATGTTAAAAATAATTACTATTTTTCATTGATTTTTAAATTATAATTTTATTGACTTATTTTCCGTTGGTAACAAACGTTGAAAAATCAGAAAAATATTTTTTTGAAAAATGAAGTTCTCCAAACAAACTGAACCTAAATTTACCAAACATATATATATATATATATATATTGATATTGATCAAGTTCTCTTAAAATTGTAAAAGATAGTGGTCATATTAGATTTTTAAAAGTTACATTTCTTATCACAAGAACTTCATGATTATATAGCCAAACTTTCAAATTAAGTTCAGTTAATTACGATTATTGGCTGTGTTTAGAAATTTTGGACATGATTGATTAAAATACTTCAGAAAACATGTTAAGGTATTGAAGGAATAAATATTAGTGCATCTATTTATTATGTAATATGTGTAAAATTATGTAATTTTAAAGATAAAAAATACATAATTAAATGTTATATTTTTATTTTGTAATAAAAAAAATTACATAATTTTATATATGACACTATGAACTGTTACACAGTATCCTTAGCGAGGTCTATTTTATGAGTCCTCGCCTAAGAATTTACCGAAACAGAATAATGATTATCATCTTTGTAAGTACGACTTGACAAAAATTAATCTAGTCAACTACACAGGGAGTGAAATGGAGGAGG
>CANYCX011778681.1:0-14142 GCA_948193385.1 Breynia disticha f. nivosa | reverse complement strand
GAGGAGGAGGAGATGGTGTCGTTGAAGCTTCAGAAGCGGCTTGCCGCTAGTGTCCTCAAGTGCGGCAAAGGAAAGGTCTGGCTTGACCCTAATGAAGGCGGCGAAATCTCCATGGCCAATTCCAGTATGTTTTTCTTTTTTCTTTCTAATATTTTTCTTGGCTTTGGATTTTGTTGTGATTGAATAGGATTCGATGAATTATTGCTTGTAATTCTATTTTTTCTGTTGTTTGACTTGTTTATTTCCTCGAATTGAAAAATATTAGTCGGGAATTTGTGAAATTGATACTGCTGTTATGATTTTTTTGCTGTAATTTTTTAGTTAATTTGTTGTGGCCCTTTTGGGTGTTGGGTTTTGATGCTTTTTCAGGGCAGAATATCAGGAAGTTGGTGAAAGATGGATTCATTATCAGGAAACCAACAAAGATTCACTCACGTTCTCGTGCACGTAGAATGAAGGAGGCTAAGCGAAAGGGTCGTCATTCTGGCTATGGTATGATCTATTAGTAAATTATATCAATTCAGAGTTGTCACTCTGTATAATTTTCTGTTATCTTGGTTGAGAAGTAATGTTTTTGTTGATGCGTGTAGGTAAGCGTAAGGGTACCAGGGAGGCTAGGCTGCCTACAAAGATCTTGTGGATGAGGAGAATGCGTGTTCTGAGGCGTTTGCTACGTAAGTACAGAGAGGCCAAGAAAATTGATAAGCATATGTACCATGACATGTACATGAAGGTGAAGGGTAATGTCTTCAAAAACAAGCGTGTATTGATGGAGAGTATTCACAAGTCGAAGGCCGAGAAGGCTCGAGAGAAGACATTGTCCGACCAGTTTGAGGCTAAGCGTGCAAAGAACAAGGCTAGCAGGGAGAGAAAGTTGGCCAGAAGAGAGGAGCGTTTTGCGCAGGTAAGGGTGAACTAACAAGGTTCATTTAGTTATTATCTTTGATTAAAGACCCTCATGTGCTGGATTGATTGCTGGCATTGCTGAGTTTTATGCTTTGACATTACAGGGACCTAGAGAGAAGACACAATCAGCACCTGCCCCACAGCCTACTGAGTAAGCTTCCTAAGAACATTTTTTGCCGTTTAATTCTCAGCCTACTGAGTAAGCTTCCTAAGAACATTTTTTGCCGTTTAATTCTCAATGAATATAGCTTAATAACATCTCCATTTGATGCTTATACGCAGGGGAGCAAAGAAATCCAAGAAGTGATTCACAGGTTTGTCTAGATGAACAGCACAAGTGGTGAAGAAGAGATTTGTGTTTATCTTTTTGATTTTGATCGTAGAATTTTTTCTTAAGTACATTTTACTTCATTTGGGATTTTCTTTTGTACCCTTACAAAGTATGAAATTTTTGGTGGATATTATTTATTTCCGTTGTTAATACGGTATGTTTTGTTTTGCTTTGAATCTCCATAACATTGGTGAATGCTAGGGTGAGGGCCTTAAAAAGTGTCCTAATTCGAGGAGGTGAACACAATCATTAAAATTTTGTAACTTTCAATTAGATCCTTCTATTTTGTGCGTAATTTTTTGTTTAAAAATTACATTCACAACTGAAAATTTACAAATTGTAATAATATGAATAGTATTTTTATAAATTTTCACTCATTTGTAATTTTATTTGTGTGAACAGTAATTTCACGAAAGTTCTCACGTGAGGACTCTTTGGGAGTATACTATTAATTTTTAATTCAATAATATGATATGGTATAATTTTGAATTGTTTGTCTTAAATAATGATATTTAATAAAAAAATTATTGACACGATCATAATTCGCCAACTTTAATTGTTATTTTTATGTTGAAGCAAATAAGCCTGATTAGGGTGCATTTTATAAATTATAAATTGATAATGTTGTATTAAGACTTTTATGAAAGTGTGTGCAAATATGAATTATAGTCAAACTTAATATCAATGTTATAAAAATTAGATCGAACCGATCGATCAAATCGGTGAACCGACCATTGATCTAGTTTCCGTTTATCATTTAAATCAGTCTGCAAGTGAACCGATATTAAGCTGATAAAAGTCGACAAACTAACCGGTTCAACCAGTGAATTGGTGAATTGGAAGGTGCGGACCTAATTTTAAGTATTAAAATGTTAAATAATTTTAAAATTAAATAAATTTATATATTTATATACTTATTTATTTATTTATATTATTTTTAAATAACCGGTTCAACCGATGAACCACTGGTTCGACCATTGAACCAACCACCAGTCTTTTTTTGGTTCGATCACCGGTCCGATTCTGATAACACTGCTTAATAATATAATTTATAGATTGATAATTTTGTGTTGAGAGTTTCATATTTTTTGCAATTATATTTTTTGGTATTTAATATTTGAATGTTTAAAAATATAAAAAATATATATTTTAGATAAAAAAATATTTTTTAAAAAATATGTTTAGGATATTTTTTTAAAATTTTTAAATTATAATTTTATTAATTTATTTTCTATTAATACTATATTATAAAATTAAAAAAATATTTTTTTAAGATGAACCCTTTTAAATAAACGTGGCTTACTGATTAAATATTTTATAATCACTCGTTGACCAATTGCTACGGCGATAAATGCACTTGGAGTAACGAAATCCCCAACTGCACCTAAATTAACCCATCTGTTTAAAAATTTGAATTAAATTCGAAATTAAATTTAATATCCTCAATTATTAGATCATTAATTCAGCTATTAAAATAAAATTTTACCAAATTTTTACAAACAAAGACCCTAAATTAAGCCACCGTTTAAAAATTTAAACAAAACGTTAAAGCTGAAATTTAAAATTGTCCTTTTTATAATCACTCGTTAGCGCAATTACTACGGCGATTAATGCACTTGGAGTAACGAAATCCCCAACTGCACCTAAATTAACCCACTCGTTCTCTTATTTTGACAAGTTTGCCAGACAATTTTTTTTTTTAATAAAATTTTAGGAAAGGGATCGAGATAACACACAAACCAATCCCCAGCGCCGCTACGGAGGATCGAATCCGCGATCACAAAGAAAGAGGTAAGACACCTTAACCGCTGAACCTGTGAACGAAGGTTGCAAAACAGTTGAAAGTTTTTTTTTTATCTTAAATTAAAAAATAATAACGACAGACCGTTTCATCACTGTAAAATTTAGTTACGGCTTGGATCGTGTGGTGTCATCGCTGGCCAACTTTGAATCTCCGACATTTGACATTTCTCTCGCACTATATATCTTCCCAACCAAACTAAACCAAATTTCCTTCTTCCCCGATCCAACACAATCCGAAACGACGTCGTTTCTCCAATCTCATTAGAGAGATCGATCAAAGCCAATAATGGCAACATCGGAGCAATTCATGGGAAGCGGAGGATACGTCCAAATGCAATCGGAAACACAAACCTCTTCTTCTGTACAACCCTCCATCATATCCTCTCTCTTCTCGTTTCATCAGGGTAACACTCCCGAAACTTGTAGAATCTTCGATGAATTGCCTAAGGCTGAAATTGTCTCCGTTTCTAGACCTGATGCCGCTGATATCAGTCCTATGCTTCTCTCCTACACTATTGAGGTTCAGTATAGACAGGTGTGAACTCAACATATAAGATGAATTGAGTTGCGTTGCAATTGTTATAATATCATTGTTCTAACATTGCCAATTGTTGTGAATCTTTGTTTGAAAAGAATCTTGTTATTGATCTTTTGGATTGGAATTTTGTTTTTGGAAAATACAGTTTAAGTGGACATTATATAAGAAAGCTGCTCAAGTTTTTTATTTACACTTTGCGTTGAAGAAACGTGCTTTTTTTGAGGAAATTCATGAGAAGCAAGAACAGGTTTGTAGGAAAACGAGGTGGTTTAGTCAAATTTCAGTTAGGTTTATTTATTGAGAATGAGTGTGATGTTGATGGACTTATGATTACATATTAAAGGTAAAAGAATGGCTTCAAAATCTAGGAATAGGGGATCACGCTCCAGGGGTACAAGATGATGATGATGCTGATGATGAAACTGTTCCACTTCATCACGATGACAGCTTCAAAAACAGGTCATTTTGTGTATTTTGTCTTTTACATAAATGTAGGTTGTGGAATGTGTGTATAAGTGGTGCTGAAAGGTTTGTTATTTTATGTCCAGAGATGTTCCGTCAAGTGCTGCTTTACCCGTTATTCGTCCTGCGTTGGGAAGGCAGCATTCTATGTCAGATAGAGCGAAGGTTGCAATGCAAGAGTATTTGAATCACTTTCTTGGAAATTTAGATATAGTTAACTCCCGAGAGGTATGGTATTACTCTGCTTCTCTTCATTATACTTGTGACTTCCATTTTGCAGTTGTTGCTATCGTTAACGTGCTCCTTACAGAGATCAATATTTGCTGTAGGTGTGTAAGTTTTTGGAGGTCTCTCAGCTTTCATTTTCCCCTGAATATGGTCCCAAGCTAAAAGAAGAGTACGTTATGGCAGCCCATCTGCCAAAAATTGCTAAGGATGATGATTACAGGAGATGTTGTTCGTGCTCTTGGTTTAATTGCTGCAATGACAACTGGGAGAAGGTAATATAACCATGTCATTGTTTTTGTACATAATGATCTAATGTTTTAGATGATGGGCACTTTCTATATAGGAAAGAAAGTATTAATCTGGAAATGATAATTTAGTTATGGGTTGCTGTTGTGCCAAAAGGTGGATTGTGTTTTCATTTGTGTTGATTCTCTGATGAAAGAAGTTTTATCATACAATATTTACCACTTTTGATTATTCTGTGCAGGTTTGGGCTGTTCTGAAACCTGGATTCTTGGCTCTTCTGGCTGATCCTTATGAAACAAAACCATTAGACATAATTGTTTTTGATGTCCTTCCAGCTTCAGATGGAAGTGGTGAAGGTAGGGTATCATTAGCTGTAGAAATAAAGGAGCGTAACCCTTTACGGCATGCATTTAAGGTAAATACTGAATATAATTATTTCTTTTAATGGATCATTCCAGTTAATTTAAGACACTGCTGAATCTTTTGAGAATATAGGTTTGTATAGTGTGCTGTGGGAAATTGTTGTGGTTTTCCGTGGTAGTTTCTTTTGTGTGATAACATAGCTACCTCTAGTGCCTTCTCTTTTGTTCATGATGAAATGAAGTTATACATATAATTTCATTCGCTAACAGAAGATTGGAAACTGCAAAGGTCACATGTGGCAGCCGAAGCATAAAGCTAAGAGCCAAAACTGGTTCAAGAGTAAAAGACTGGGTTGCTGCAATTAACGATGCTGGACTTAGGCCTCCGGAGGGTTGGTGTCATCCCCATCGATTTGCTTCCTTCGCTCCTCCTAGGGGTTTGACTGAAGATGGTAGTCAGGCCCAATGGTTTGTAGATGGCAAGGCAGCTTTTGAAGCAATTGCTTCATCAATTGAGGAAGCCAAATCAGAGGTCTGTATCATTTTGTCTATTTCTGGAGTATTCAACATAATTCTGTATTATTCATTCAGCTAATGAGTATGTTGGATTATTGGATTCTTTTATGCAGATATTTATCTGCGGTTGGTGGCTATGCCCAGAACTTTATCTCCGACGTCCTTTTCATGCTCTTGCCTCATCTAGGCTTGATGCTTTACTAGATGCCAAAGCTAAACAAGGCATTCAGGTATGCTTTTGTTTGTTCCTTCTAGTTCCATTGTTATGAGTTTTGAAGACACTTTTCATTGTCTCTTATTTTATTGAATTTCCATCATGATTGTTAGCATGGACAAGATATAGTCCAGATTGTTCTAGATACATGTGCAATTCTTAGGTTGATAGAATGCGACAGTTATTTACGATGCTTTTACTTGTGGATCTATTTTAAAGACATTGCTTGTAGAATCTTATGAACTTACAATGTGATTTTTGGGATCTTTTATATATTTAGAGTATATTGTAGGTTTTTTAAGGAAAATTATGCCGAGAGATTTTTATATGCGAATTGAATGCTATTTAGCTCCTTTTTTTTCTATTTAAAAGTTTTAGTTTGATGAGAACTTTATGCAAGCAGATATACATTCTTCTGTATAAAGAGGTGGCTTTAGCTTTGAAGATCAACAGTGTGTATAGCAAGAGAAAGCTTCTTAGCATTCATGAGAACGTGAGAGTGTTGCGCTACCCTGATCATTTCTCCAGTGGTGTTTATCTTTGGTATGATAAGATATCAATCTCTATGAGACAATATTTATTGTTTCAAGTGACTTGTTTCAGGTTTTTTCATCTGTTGTTTGTTTATGGGTAGGTCACACCATGAAAAACTTGTCATTGTTGATCATCAAATATGTTTTATTGGAGGATTAGACTTGTGCTTTGGTCGTTATGACTCAGGAGAACACAAAGTAGGCGACTTCCCTCCTTTAGTATGGCCTGGAAAGGATTATTATAATCCAAGGTAATCACGTTCTTTCTTTATTTGATCTTTCTATGGTCAGTTTTATATGGAACTTTTGGAAGATCATTGATGTTTTTGGCAAGATTGTCATTGGTTAGAACTACAGACAGGATATTTTAAGGGTTTTAATTAATTATTTTTCAGAGAATCCGAACCAAATTCATGGGAAGATACTTTGAAAGATGAGCTGGATAGGGAGAAATATCCTCGCATGCCTTGGCATGACGTCCATTGTGCCCTTTGGGGGCCACCTTGTCGTGATATAGCTAGACACTTTGTCCAAAGATGGAATTATGCAAAGGTTAATTTCTGTTGTTTGTTAGTATGGTTATCCAATATAGTTTGTTGCCGCTTTGTAATTCTAACATAGATATTTTTATTTTCCTTTTGCAGAGAAGTAAAGCTCTTTATGAGGAAACAATTCCACTACTTATGCCTCATCATCATATGGTTATTCCACATTATATGGGAAATAGCGAAGATATAGACATTGAAAGTAAGACCGATGAAGATAATTTTAATGGCATGAAAAGGCAGGATTCATTTTCTTCTAGGTCATCTTGTCAAGATATTCCTCTTCTCCTGCCTCAAGAACCTGAGGAAGTTGATGGTTCTAGTGGAGGCCCAAAATTAAATGGGTTGAACTCTACTTCAGGGAAAGGCCTCTCTCGTACTTTCCGAAAAGCCAAGCTTGAAGCTATTGCCCCAGATATGCCGATGAAAGGATTTGTTGATGACCATGAAGCCGATGATTTTCATACAAACATATCTTCTAACCATTTACGCCAGAATGGAGTCAAAAACTCAGATTTAGAGTGGTGGGAAGCACAAGAGCGGGGTAATCAAGTTGGTCTCGGGGAAGAAACTGGGCAAGTTGGTCCCCGTACATCTTGTCGTTGCCAGGTGAATTTTTTATGCGAATATGATATCTGATCATTGTTTCCTAACTGTTGTTCAACTTATCTTACTGCTGTACTGCTGACAACTTAAGTACCGTGATTTAAATTTCTCCACACTGTCTCTTATGAGGCATGGTCTTGTGTATTACCACTCTTACTGTTCTTGAAATTCTAGATGGTTTGATGTCTTACAGGATTCACTATGTATTATGTGCAAAGATAATTTCTTATTTTCTTGGTTGAGCACTTAGTGTCAATGTGCTAGCTCATTTGTCATGAGTATATATCCATATTAGCTATCGGTCAACTTTGACTTCACATTTTCATTTTCATTCAGGTTATTAGAAGCGTTAGTCAATGGTCTGCTGGAACAAGCCAAGTTGAAGAAAGCATTCACGTTGCTTATTGTTCTCTTATCGAGAAAGCAGAACACTTTATTTATATTGAGGTATGTTGCAATTAGACTTTCCTCTTCCCTCTGTTAGATTTGTATTGAATGTGTGTTTGTTTACATCAAGTCAGAAATATAGATTTGGTCACATCTTTCATGTCATGGTATCCTGCCTTATTATGAAAACTGGTGGTGTTTCTATATTGAGTTGATTATACAATGATCACTTTACATTTTTGAGATGGTCAGAAAATGTACAAATACATTTCTTTTTATTACTTTAACGACAACGAACGAGACTTTTCTTTTTCCTACCGAAGGAAGGTATCTATTAGAAGAAATTTTTATTTCTCCTTTATATTTATGGTTGTAGCTATGGAAGTCTCGCCTTGTCTTGTATAAACCCTGACCTGTACTGAATTCTTGGGCATTCTGTTCCCAGAATCAATTTTTTATTTCAGGCCTTGCAGCAGATGACATTATACATAATCGTGTCTTAGAAGCATTATATAGACGAATTATGCGAGCATATAATGAGAAGAAATGTTTCAGGGTTATCATTGTCATACCTTTACTTCCTGGTTTCCAGGTATTATTCTTGTTTGATTACATCTATCTTAGGACTTTGTAAATTTGGTTCTTCTTGAACTTAAAGATTTAATTTAAACAGGGTGGTCTGGATGATAGTGGAGCAGCATCCGTAAGAGCTATAATGCATTGGCAATATCGAACCATTTGCAGAGGGCAGAATTCAATATTGCATAATCTTTATAATCTTCTTGGTCCAAAAGCAGATGATTATATTTCCTTCTACGGTCTCAGGGCTTATGGTCAACTTTTTGATGGTGGTCCTGTAGCAACTAGTCAGGTGTTTTCTTTTTTCAATTTCTTTGTTCCCCATTGTCATGATACTCGTTATTTGGTTCCATAAAAGTTTCTGCTAATGACAGTCATTTCTAATGCTAGCTATATTCCTATTACATTTGCAGATCTATGTGCATAGCAAAGTAATGATAATTGACGATGTAGCAGCCTTGATTGGATCAGCTAATATCAACGATAGGAGTTTACTTGGTTCTCGAGACTCTGAGGTATGGTTTCACTTTAAATTCATATTGCAACAAAGCTCTGATCTTAATGCAATTTCTATTCTTCTAATATTAGTTGAGAAATCATAATATTTGTTCAAGTTTCTTCCGGTTACACGGTTTCTGTAGTTTAAACTTTAAATAATGGTATTTATAATTGTCCCGGTTGTCATTTTAATTTGTACATTAGACAATGAGCTACAGGAAAGATTTTTGAAGCTTCTTATCAATGTTCATTAGCAATGTGAAGACATTTAGAATTGTCTTTTCAGCCTTTTGCTTTCCTTGTCTATTTTCCAATCAACACGGTATCCCTAAACTGTTAAATTTTTATGCCATGCACATTTTTCTATATGAAGATACTGTTGTTCGGTTTTGTGTAAGATGCTTCTTAATTTGTTCTGCATAATTTTTTTCCCAGATTGGTGTACTTATTGAAGATAGAGAGTTAATCGACTCAATGATGGGGGGTAAACCTTGGAAGGCTGGTAAATTTGCTAAGAGTCTTCGCCTTTCATTGTGGTCTGAGCACCTTGGCCTTCATGGAGGAGAAGTAAGTATTTCTGGCTGCCACGCAACTGAAGAAACGCTGCAGCTATAGTCTGCATTGCGGAATTCTATGCTAATTTGCACAATCTTCCCGATGAAGTGGTTTTCTTTCTTTTAATGTAGGTAAATCAGATAATTGATCCTATTATTGATACCACCTACAAGGATATCTGGGTTGCAACTGCAAGGGTTTGTTCTTTCTTTCCTAATTTGACTTCTGCTTTTGCTCGTAAACACAAACAACGCTTCGTAGCATTCAAGTTTTTAATCTAGGGATGTGTTTGATCGGTAATCAATGAAATGCGAAGATAATAAGACACCATGATTTTGAATCAATGTTTGGTGGTTTGAATTAACGTTCATGTTTCCTTGATTTGTCAACAGACAAATACAATGATCTACCAAGACGTCTTTTCTTGTCTACCAAACGATCTCATACATTCCAGGTAATAATCAGAAGCATCACTTGATCTTCATTTCCCCCTTCTATTCATCTGTTTAATCACTTCCACAAATACTCCTTCAGGGCTTCACTCAGACAATGCATGGCTTATTGGAAGGACAAACTTGGCCACACCACTATTGACTTAGGAATAGCTCCTGGAAAGCTCGAATCATATCACAACGGAGACATAAAAACCACTGCCCCTTTAGAGAGATTACAGTCGGTACGTGGACATCTTGTTTCTTTCCCTTTGGATTTCTTGTGCAAAGAAGATTTAAGACCTGTGTTCAATGAGAGTGAGTATTATGCATCTCAAGTTTTCTATTAAGTCGTCATCGTTGACGATCCTGATGAACGAGCAGCGCTCGCCGGCTTTTCGTGTTCTTTGAGCTGTAATATCATTCTGGTCATTGCCTTGGAATTGTTCCTTGGCCATCGTTTTGATTACACTCATCTACTCCTTACAGCATTTATTTATGTGATTATAGAAAGAAAAGGATGTTCTCTTTATTACCACCATAGCTTGCAGAAAAAAGATGTACAGAAACATTGTTGTACATATTTGAAAACTTCTACATTCTTTTACATTCTTCACGTTGAATTTGTTTGGCTAATGTTTTATTTCTCGGCCACTCGTTTTGCTCTTTTGACAATAATGAATGAGTTAAAAATTGTACAGAAAAAAAACACAGAATGGGCCGGTGGTATAGAATAATACACAATAAAAGAGATAATAGGTTGCCCTACTTGTCCCCTTTTATTTTCGTCTAGCATTTTTCATGACAAAAAAGTTGTAATGAGGGACTAGATGGGTCAAAATTGTACAACAAGGGCTTCATTGGCTCAAACAAAACACCCTCAAGCCTTATGTCAATATCATCCCTCACCTTCAACTAACAGCTTTCCATTTGACCAAAACACCCTCAAACAACCATCACATTTCTAAAAACACCCCTCGCCTACAACCACCACTCTCTCCATCGTAATGATCACTTCTCCACGTCCTCTCCCTTACATCTCACCACAACGACGTCGTCTCACTCCTTCTTTCACTCCGAACTCGTCATCACCTTTTTTCACTTCATCATTCAATCCTATCACTCTCCGACACCACTCTCCTATAATGTCGACATCGAACAATTGCTATAACTCGTTCGAACTCACCGATGACTCGGATTTTCAAAAACTTGTCTCTCCTTCTGCTTTAATCTCCATTTGCGGTTTCGGTTCTCTTCTCTCTGGTCCGTACAATCTTATTTCCAATATCAACTTGTCATTTTTGTTTTTATTTAGCTATATTCGATCGAATTTGTTTATAATATGTTTTATTTTAACAGAGAGAAGTGCGAGAAGTACGTTTCCGGATTTATTGAATTTCAGAGTCGCGAGATTGAACGGATTTAGGCGCGTGTTTGCACACGCCGCTCCGATTTTCTTCGAACGTGGTATTGCTAAGCCTGAAACTAAGGTCTTACTCTTTGACTTCTCTGTTTGGATTATTTTTACTTTATTTTCAGCTTTTTTGTGTGTTTATTGATTGTGATTTTGTTTACGTAGGAAATTTCGAGTTTAAGTGTTGAAGAATGTGAAGGCGAAACTCTTGTTGTTACTGTTTTCGAGATTAAGCAATCTGAGGTATATACGTTCTTATGCTCAATCAGATTCTTTAATTTCAAAACTATGTTTGATTGTTGGAATTGCATTAGTATCTGTGTTTGAAGTAAATGTGTTTTGATTTTGTGAAGTTAGATTCCGGCTTTTATTGAGAGGGAGCTCGAGTTTCGATTTCTAGCGGTAAGTTTGTATGTATTAGTTAGCAATAACATTATCACTGATTAGATTGCCATCTATATTAGTTTCAAGCATATGCATTGCTGATTCGTGTTTTGATTTGTTCATTTTAATCAATGTGGCAGGTTGTTCCTGAAAAGCTTGATGGCAAGCCGTTTGATAATCCAGCTGTATGTGCATAAAAATTTCTTTTCCGTAATTTCTAAAAGGAAATTACGAAAAAATTGTTCTCTCTTTTTCCGCATATGGTTGCATACGTCATTTTCATTGTGACTAATGTAGATTGCGGATTGGGATTTGTATAGGTGCTTTGTGCTCGTTATAGCGATGAAGAATTTTTCCAAATTAGATGCAAAGGTGATCTTCTTTCATGTGGTGGTATCTTTATGTTTATGATTTGAAGATTAAGTATCTTTCCTGATTCTCAAGCGTTCTTTGCCGCTATCTATGAGTTATTGACAAATTTGTGGTTTATTTACCCTAATTCTTCTTGATTAACCTTTGATATCTTCCTTGTTCCTTTGAATGCACATTTTGGGCACTCATATATATGCTGATTAATTATGTGCAGGTAGCAAGGAGATATTCTTTCAGCATTATGGAAAATATAACATCGACAAAATCTGGAGAGATGATATTTTACCTTGTCGTGCTTATCTTCGGCACTGGTAAGTTATATTATTGACATTAAAACACTAGGCTAAACATGTTCAGCTTGTCAGCTTCTCATTATGTGCCATTGCTTTCTGAATTGAGTCCCTGATATCTATCTGTTGATCAAGATTTATTAGTTGAGGTCCGAATGGATTCTTGAATACCTAAGTTGGAGGTTATAAAGTTTGGACAATTGTATTTCCAGCTCTATTAAGTTCTCACAAGTAAACTACTTGGTATTCTAGATTTCATTGGCTGAGGAATTAGCCTCGTGATTGTTGGAGAGTTGAAGCTGACTTTAATAGTAGAATATTATACATTTTAATACATTTTAATATCTGGTAATTAATGATTTGACACCTGAAAGCTGCAGATACGTTCTTGCAGATAAAGTAGAAAAAATGTTGCTTGGATAATTGGTAACTTTGACCAAAAAAGTATTGTTCTTATTGCTGAAACTATAAGAAGCTGACACTTTGGTTCTTATACTTTGTGATAATTTCTAACTTGTCCTTTCCTTGTTCTTTTAAATGAATGAGATGGTTCCTTCTCATCACCTGGAATAATACCTTTCAGATGTTAAATAATTGAGAAGCGATTTTTTGCTTTATCATTGCAGTTTAAGAGATAAATGTCTTTCTTTAAAACCCAGTTGCCATGTCAATTTTCAGATGCTGCTTTAATGTCCAGATTTATTTTAACTAACTGGAGGTGACAAATTCCCATGCAGCGTCTTAGCAGCAAAAAACCTTGGCATTGAAGCTTACGATAACTTTTTGGATCACACATTTCTTGGAGATCGGAAAACAACCATAGGGCAATACCTAATGACCACAGGTGCTGGTATTATGGAAGAAGAACCCCCAGAGTCTCTCAAGACCCGTTATGGCGGCTGACCGCTGATGATTATTCATAAAGTTGCTGAGCCAACCCTTCTCTGATCTCATTCAAGTGTTCAAGTAAGAATCAGGACTTCAACTTCAAGTTCAGAATATTTGGAAACTTATTTTTTTAGATTTTTGTTGCGTGCAAGTCCTTATTTACATATTTTTAACTGTCTTATTCGCAGAATTGATTAGTTTTAAAATAGCTGTCACTTTACAAAATTAAGAATTTTTTTTACCTAATTTTTATATCACTTCAAAATTTAATTCAGTTTCTATTGTGATAAATAATATTTTTAATTACACTTGAAACTCCAATATAAAAAAATATTTTTATCAGTTTTTATACATTCTAATTATGATACTCAATTATTAGTTATTTGAGAATGGAAGAAGCTAATGAAATCGCAAAGATCACGAGCAAGAAAATTAATGAGGTCACTAAAACATGTACTATTTCATACTGTATACGGTACACTATTTTGTCGTACTGACATGAGAATCCCACATCGGAAAAAGGGAAGAACTAGGAATTTCGAAGCAATTATAAATAAGGCATGACTGCAACACTAGTTGCATGCCCGTCCTGTCAGGGGTGAAAGGCGACTTGTCAATGATCGTTTAGAGACGGCAAGTCGTGCCGACACCTTGAACAACGAACACACAATTAGGCGAGCGAGTTCTGTCCTACTTTGGCAGATTCGCCCGTCAATTTTTGGAAGTCTCTCCTTATGGGGAGGCTCATCAATTTCCTCAAATTTATAAATTGTAAGTGAAGAATAAACTTGAACTGTATTTGTAATGCTCGGAGATAAGAGGCTCGTCTTCCTCGGTGTCGTCATGTGTCATGTCCCGACCCAATGCTTGAGCTACTTTCCAATTTGTTGCGGATCGACTCTTCCGACAGTACTGAAGCCACCGGCAAATCATCCGCATTACATGTCATTGGACCCAAATTCAGCACTCTTGTATGCTCAACCTGATCTCTCAAATCATTTAACCAAGCTAGCTGAGGATCAATGCTACACACACTAAATTTTAGAACGTCATC
>CANYCX011777882.1:0-10639 GCA_948193385.1 Breynia disticha f. nivosa | reverse complement strand
ATCCCAATATGTTGGACTCTGACATCTGCTTCCATACAATGCCTCATAAGGAGCAATCCTAATACTCGAGTGGTAACTGTTGTTGTAAATAAACTCTATCAATGGCAAATGATCATCCTAGGTACCCCTGAACTCCAGGACACAAACTCTTAACATGTCCTCTACGGTATGGATAGTCTTCTTAGAGTAACCATCAGTCTGAGAATGGAATGCGGTACTAAATCGCAGTCTAGAACCCATAGCGTTATGCAAACTGCTACAAAATCATGAGGTGAACCGCAGATCCCTATCCGATACAATAGCTACAGGCATACCATGCAACCTCATTATCTCTGCCACATACAAGCTTATCAGCTTGTCTAAAGTGTCATCCTTTTGAATCGCCAATAAGTGTGCAGATTTCATTAATCTATCCACTGTAACTCACACAACATCATGTCGTCTGAATGTTCTGGGCAACCCCATAATGAAATCCATAGTCACTTTCTCCTATTTCCACTTAGGAATCTACACAGGTCTCCACTTCCCTACTAGAGCTTAATTTTCCGCCTTGATTTGCTGGCAAGACAGACATTGAGTTACAAAGTCAGCAACCTCTCTCTTCATATTCACCCACCAATACATCTCTCTCATGTCTCTATACATCTTGGTGCTACCTAGGTGCACCAAAAGTGGGGAAGAATGCGCCTCTAACATCAGAACTTCTTTAACCTCAGCTATGTCAGGAACACATAACTGCTCTTGGTAATAAGCACTCCCTCATCATCTAATCTGTGCGGGGTAGTCAATTTCCCTTTTTCCACTTTCCTCTTTATTTTCATCAATTGCTCGTCCTCTTTCTGACTCTCCGTGATAAATACTCTTTCATACATATTTTATGATTATAAATGTTATGATTTTGACATGTATTTTGAGTGTTTATCATTAAAAACAATTTATTTACCTATTGTTTGATCATTTGCATGTTAGGTAATGACTCTGTATGACTTATGGAGAAAACTTGCACGAAACGGATCAAAACGGGACAAAATTAACGAATCTAAAGCATTACGCTGACATGAGGATATTATGCAGACATTTTGACATTACACGGCATCCCCGTGTTGTTTGACAACATTTCAAATTTTTAAAAATTTTCAAGCGAAAATAAGAAAAAAAAGAGATTTCAGTAACATACAACAATTGGAGACATATAAATACATCCTTAACCATTCTCTCTTGATTCTATCATCATTCCATCACTATTCTAGAGTGAAAAAACTCGTTTTCGAAGGGAAAGAAGAGCAAGGAACAAGGTTGGATTGGAGCGCAGTGTGGATTACGAAGCAGACGTGCCAACTATAGTTAGATCTCTATGGATTTCTCTGTCGTTGACGGGTTCTTTGTTATATTCTTTGTAGTTTTCTTTCCAATTATGAACTAAACTCTTCCAAACACTTTGGTTGAGATGAACTATTGATTGTTGAACCAGATATTTGATTTTAGTTTTAGTGTTGAGATGTTTGTTGACTAAGATTTAATTATGAATTGTTTTTGCCATTGTTGATTGCTTGACGGCCTCTTGTGATTGACATATTGATTCGTATAGGGCTAATCGAGAGATTGAATATACGATAGATCACTCATAATTAAAAGGAGTTGAATGCAAATCTAGAGATAGATCGACGTAAATCCTCCGGATTAAGGTCAAACTTAATAGAGTAATGCATAGAACATTAATGCAGTGTTAATTAATTTAATTCAGAAAGAGATTTTACGTTAAGTTAGTTAATATTAGATGTTAATTACCTCGAGAGAGGAATTAATATATTTTAGGAATCGCCACGGTCTAGTCACAAACACAACAATAATAATAATTCCAATTGATAGTTGAATAACTTTGGGGATTCAAGATCTAAGTGTTGCCTTTAGTAATTAATTTAATCTCTTGTTTTTATTTCTGTTAATTTAAATTGTTAGTTTAATTCTTAGTTTAGTGGTTTTAATTATTTTCACTCATTTGATAGACTAAAGAATAGTTAATAGTGAGTAACTAGTAATCTGTCTCTGTGGGATTGACACTTGGGCCTCCTAAAGCCATTTACTACACCGATAGGTACACTTGCCTTTTGGTAATGTAGGGTATACGACCATCACATATAATGATCATCAACATACAACTCAACCTAATCCATCATTTGAACATGTTTATACAATCCTATCATAGTCATCTAACCATAACACACATATCATACAAATGTATATATATACATATCTATAATTGTAACTTATTTGTATTGAAGAGAGAAAGTGTTGAGCAGCTGCACCTGACTGACCTTCTAATAAGTTCTAAGGTATCAATCTTAGCAATCTATCTGAATATAAAACAAATGTGCACATTTTTATGAGTTGTGAACTCAATGAGTAATCATTGACATTCAATAAATCATAATTCATATAATCAATTATTTTATAAAGTATTCTCTGTAAGCATATACTTATTCAATCATATCAAATAAATCAATCAAATCACATTTTTCTTCTCGTTCTTCTTTCCTGCTTGTTTTTCTTTCCTACTTTTTCTCCACATTGATCAATCTTTAACTCTGCTATTATCACAATCTCTACTAATACACATGTACATATCATATGAACTTATATACATATCAATCATGATAACTGAACAATCATTCACATACCTATATAAATAAAATCTTATCCCATGTACCTATCTTGTAATGCCCCAAAAAATTTTAGAATTAATAAATATGAAAAATAGGATTAAAACAGAATTAAATCAGAAACAAACTAAGTAAAATGCAAAAAACAGCATATGAGCATGGCTCAGCACGGTCGTGCCACGGGGCGTGCTCATCTCTGCTGGAAAATTATTAGCACAAGATGGAACACGAGAAGTGATAAACTCGTGCAAAAAATGCAGAGCACGACCATCGGCACGAGCTGTGCCGAGGGGCTTGCCCAATGCTAAAACAAAATGTAACACGCGTGAAAACATTTCCTTTTATGATTACACAACTTAGAACACATTGAAAACATCCAAGGAGACCTAGTTGCTAATTAGGAGTGATTGTGGGTAAGAGAAAACAAAGTTTACTTCCTAATTGTGAGCCAAAATGCTAAGGTAATGTGTTATTCCTTTTTGGGATGATAAAATTTGAGTTAGGTTTTGGTGAATTTCAGAAATAGTGATGAGAATTGATGAAATGGGTGTTTGAATTGTGTTGATTAGTTGAATAAGAGTTAGTGGAGACCATGTGGATTAGTTAGTAAGATTAAATCGAAAAATTTAAAAAAAAATGAGATTTAGGTTTTTGGGTTTAAGAGAGAATTTGTGGATTTTTTCTAGTTAAGGGTTAGAATTGTATAATTTATATGATGAATGCATTGTTTGACATGAATGTATATGGAATTGTTAAGGAGGTGAATTGCGAAACCCAGATTAGAGTTGAGCCACGAACCCAACTTCGTAGATTTTGAGGTAAGTGCTATCAATACTTACCATTGTATGTCTTGCATCTGTATGGTTAAGCATACATGATAATTGTATATTTGTTAAGATGGTAGCAAGCATGTGTCAATAATGGACTTGAATGTGGTTGTGCTTTTGTATGAGTATTATGGAATTAGTGTGATCTTGTATGGTTTATGTGGAAATGATATTATAAGAGATGACAATTATTTTCTATAAGGATATATGCTTGACTTGACGTGTGTGCTAAATGTAATGATGATGAGTATGAGAAATTACTATGCAATGTGTTATTATGAAGAGTATGATGTGATGTGAATGAATTGTGAGTGCAAGTATAACATATATGAGTTTATGTGAAATACTAGCCAATGATGGCATGAGTATGCATTTGATTGATGGTTGGCCATAATGAATTACATAAGATTCATGTGTTGCATAATCATATTGTGTGACACGTGACTGTAAAGGATTCCAAGCTATAACTCAATGCTGGGCTGGGCCCGAGGATAATTCCAAGCGAGAACTTGATGCTGGGCTGGGCCCAAGGTAAATTCTAAGCGAGAGTTTGATGCCAGCTAGGCTGAGGATAATTCTGGGTGGGCGTGCCAACAGACACGATCTCATGTCGGGACATCACAAACTCGTGTCAAGTGAAACGAGGGTTGTGCTGGGCTACTGAATTAAATTTAGAATGGTGGCACGACGCCCTTGCTAATAAGCACGAGCTCATGCCAGACAATGCTTTCTTGCTATGAAGAGCACAAGGACCATACTCATGGGAACGCCTTTGCTTCTTGGGTAATTTCTGACTAATATAAGATCGAATTAAAGAACAGATTCGGTAGAGATTAAATAAGAATGATAGCCCAATCACATAATGTACGTAAAACATAATAAAGAAAGAGTACTTATGCATTAACTACTTTGGTAAGTGTTTTGAATGCACTTATTGAGTAATTAAAATTACTCATGTGTTTGTTGGTTGTGATAAATGTGCAGAGTGCCAATAGTTTGCTGTGGGACTCTACTTTTCGATGGAAACTAGAAGTGCGATACATCTCTTGAGGCTGTGGCTCCTAGTGTTTTAGAATCCTTACACTTTAGTATTTTGTAAATGCTATACAAACTGTAGTATAGATAGCTGATTTCATGCATTGTTTTTAAACCACATCCATAGCTTCTTCATACTTAGTGATGGTTTTGTACATAACTTAGTTTTTGTCGAGGTTTAAATGAATGCTTGTTTATCGTACTTTTGTTATATTAAGTGACTCGTTAATCTATTTTGAAAGAGAAAAAAATGGTTGCCAATTTCCATCCTTATTTCAAAAAATGACTTTTAAATTCAGTGTGACATATCTGATTCACAATCGTACAATCTCGTCATTTATTTCCACACGCGCGCACACACACACACACACACATATATAACATGTGTAACATATGAATATTTTGTATTTAACTGTATATAAATGTGAGTTAGATTATTCACCTGTCTAACTGAGATATTCAGAGGTTCTCAAACTCCGGCTCTAGTCCTATTACCTAGTCTGTCGTCTTATAAAATTGATAGCATCATCTATTTTACTAAAGCTAAAGGAAATGTTCAAATTTTGACACTTGACAATGTATATATTTGACACATGACTATAATTTTATTTTTTTTACTCTGTAATTATTTTATACTTGATAATCTTTTGTTTAAAAAGAATTCTACACAGTGTGATACTCTATTATTTTATTATTTTTAAATATTTTCAAAAACTCTATCTTTTATTTTCATTAAGTAATTTTTTCAAAAAAATTGGTTTATACATTTAGTTTTATGAAAATATAGAGAATTTGAAACCCAGAAAATATTTTTATTTCCTTACATTTTAATTTTTTATTTGCATTAAATAGTTCGAAAAAAATATATATTATAACTTTAAATGATAAAAATAATTCATGTAGAATACATTTAATGACAATTTTTTTGTTAAAATATTTATTAGTTTGTTATAATGTATAAAATAATTTGTTAAAAAAATATATTATATCTTAGATTAATAAAAAAAATTTGATCGTAAGTAATATACACTGTCTCATTACATCGCGGGTTCAACTCTAGTTTATAACTACTTTCATATCCCATATCATCCATCGAATAAATGCATATATGCATCTGAATATAATTTTCTTATTTTCTATTTTCAATTCTTTCATAACAATCTTCTAAATCCTTTTCTATAAATCTTTGAAATTTTTTGAAGAGAAATTAAAATTTATAGGTTATGCACTTACCCTTTTTAGTGTCGATTCCTTGCTCTCAAGATATTTCTCTTTTCCACTGGCTTATCTATCATTATAATCGATGGAAGAGTGAAAATGGAAGCCTACAGTGAAGTTCTAAGAGTTTTATTATTCTATTTTTTGTATGTGTAGCTTAAAAGAGCAGTTGTCTGCTTTTATATAAGTGAAAGTTGCCACCTTCTGCTTTGTTTATTTCAAGTTCAAGCAAATTTGCCAAGTTGACACGACCATTTTGATTTGGCAGAGCCCCTGTGCTTCACGGTCACCGTGATAAACAACACGACCAACTTTTCCCAGCAACATGGTACTGCTCAGAAATCATCACGGTCGCGCTCATAGTTCACCCAGGAACACAGCCACCGTGTCGATGGCTCGCTGACTGTGTTGACAACTTGGAATTTACCTGTAAAATTCTAACTTTTTTCATATACATTTTCACCTGAATTATGATTTCAGCATATCTTAAAACCTGATACATTTGAATTATTCTTAATTTCTATGTTTATTTCACTAATTATAGATTATCGGGATAGGGATGTTATATCCCTTAATCCACAACTATTTCTACGACCATCCTTAACTGTATTACATTCAAATCTTGCATTTTATTCAATTACACAATTTACTCTTAATATTTTTTTGTCAACTTATGACACCTTTAATTATGAATATATACTCACCAACTGTAAATTCACAATGTTTTTAAAGTTTTTGTATATGCGGTACTTATCCTTAATACATTTGGTACCTTGTTTGATAGAGTCTATAAAAAATGCTCATTTCCTCTACTCAATTTGTTCCTTCAATAAACTTAACTCTTGACACTAAAGATGATCCATCTTTGTTCAAGTTAGACATATTAAGAACACCCTTTGTACCTTGACTTAGTCCTAATAAACTGGCATAATCTATCTTCATAAATTTGGATACTTTGTATCAACTCGATTTAACACAAGTCATTAATTGATTATACACTACCATTATTTAAAGTATTGTGGGATTGCTAATTCAGTTAATAAGGACATTTTCCATATATGTGTGAAACACTACGTTTCCATTTTTCTTTCTTATATAACAATGTCCATCCTTACTTTCATTGAAGCCAACTCTAATGATTGCTTCATTAAGTTAATGCTTATAAGTATGTAATACTTACTTCAATCCTTGAAGATTTCTTACATTTCTTATATTTCTTGTGCAAAGGATTCTTGTTCCATAAATACTTGTGAACTTAACTGCATTTCTGATCATTACTTTTTCTATGAATTCATGATATATGGATCTAGCTCCCAATATTCTTCTTGAAAAGATTATCTCTTAATCAAGAAAATAGTCTATATGAGTAACAACCCTTTTTGTTCTCAATTTGGGTTTAGAAACATATCATAAAGCAAGCACACAATGGATATAGACTATCGCATACTCAATAGTTAGTTGCTTAACTTATTACTTGTGACATTAGACCTTAGTCCTTGAAGTACCTAGAGTTTATGGTTTCACCATTTCTCTCATTTGATTTTCAAATGCTTTTGATTGGAATACACTTAAAGCCTTTAGTGCAATGACCAATCTCAATTTAGGATAATAAATCAAATGACTATGTTCCAAGATAAATGAGTTATAAGTTTGAACCATACTTTTATGATATTCAAACCTTGGTTCTATATCTTTGATTTAGTACACTTAATCGACCAACATACACTTGCATGTATAGATGTATTAAGCCACTTCACTTAGTTACTAATCTTTCTTTATAAGGATAGCTCGTGTATTAATCAAACACTTCTTGCTTGAAGTCATGATATAAACATTTTTATTGTCTATACGTACTAGATGAAAACTTTAATAGTTATCTTTCTGTATACAAACTTGGCTCATATGATTAAAACACTTTTAAGAAGTCTTTATCATATGTTTAGTTTCATATGTACTAGATAACTATTTTCAAAGATAATTATGCATTTAAGTTATAATAGATTACTTAGATAAATATGGATATAATGGAAACTTTTATAATTACTATATATATAGTAATGTCAAAATCCAACAAATATCTAAAAATTATGAAATAGTAACAATGTTTGACTTTAGGTAGACATTAAATATTATTCATAATATAGAATCTAAAATCTTAAAGAGGATGACCAATAAGGGACTCCATATGCTCTTAACCTTGATGAAGAGGCTCATCCTTTCCTTCCTTCAAGTAGCAACCTATTTCTTTATTCCTACACATTTTGCAGAGCAAATGTTAGAACATCCAAAACTAGTATCAAATACTAAAATGGTAGAAATTGTTAAGATTGATAACTTAAATAGTTGAACTAGACGCGTTAGTCCTATTCCTCTTCTGCTCTTCCTTGTAGAGTTTGTAGTTCTTCCTCCAAATATCGATCTAGTTTCAATGGACGTAAGTGCTCTCGCTCTCCTTGAGTTTTGACTCACTTGTCTTAAGAGAAGTTGGATTTTTAGCCTCACTCATACTGAGCTTAAGACCCATGGGTTTTGACTTTCTCTTCTCTGTTCCCTTTCCTTTTGTGCTTTGGCTAAAATTAGGCCTTAGGTTCGCTCCCATCAGGTCTAAAAAGTCCTATGTGTTTCCTTTGCCTAGTTCCTTGCCTTTACCTCTTTATTCTTGGAACATTTTCTTCAAGTGTACCACATTCTCATTTCTCTAGGTCCATGAATTTCCTTAACTCAGGCATTATTGTGGGCATTACAATATAGGTCATATCATTAGAGTCACTCCATATTTTCTCAAAGGTTTCCCTTTGAATGGCAGTGAAGTCTATCACAAATTTTTGAGGTAAGTGTTTGTTCAACAAATATAACTTTCTCTCACTTTTGAAAAACTTACTCAATTTTTTTGAATAGTGTATGTTGTTCATTTTTTTCCCTTTGAAGGAGCATTCACAGTGTGAAATAATTCATATTAGTTTATTTATGTCATTTTTTAACCTCCAGAATAAAGACCAAGTAGATTAGTTAAGGTCTTAGGTGATTGCACAAAACTGAATTGATATCCCTTTAAACAATTCATTGTTAATGATTCTTGTGATCCAAGATTCACTTTTCACAACAGCACCCTTGTGACAACCAAAATTAAATCTAAATTATTTTAATTGTATATATATATATATATAAGCGAATGTAGAAAAGTCTAATGCTCAATGAATGTATACTTGTGGATTTTTAAAATATAATGCTTAGAATAATATACAATGCACTAAGTGTAACAAATTATTAAAAATCATTTTTCCCAATTGTTCTCTGTTGACTTCGCTCGTGGAAATCCTTCCAATCCTACATACATGAAATATTTGTACTCAATCAAATACGAGTATTAAAACTCAGTGAGTGAATACCCCCACGCCACTATCTAAACCAATCTAGTCCAATGTAATCATATATTCAAGCACACACAATTGTAGTTTATCTCGTCTTTCTTCTTTACAAAGTGACATGCACGTTAGTCCATTTTCCCTAATTCCATTCATTATTTACATGCATCAAGTTTACATTTAAATCTTCGTTCATTCAATCCTTAGTCAATTACCTTACTCATTCACACAATTAATAACATCAATTCATAATTACATAATTTGCATAATCATCCTACATTTACGCAAAGCACAAGAATCTCATATTCTTATAATCCACAATTTCTCATTTTCAATCATCAACCAAATAACCACACACCACGCCAGTCATTATCCAACACATTATTTTACATCCTTTAGTAATTAATTTATCACAATGATCAACCAAACCATAATAATTGCACAGTGGATTCACATCGGGTCGACACGGGCCGTGTGAATCAACAAGGGGATCGTGTCGATGCACAAGGTTATAGTATTTATAGCACAAGTCCGTGTGGAAAACCACAGGGTCATGTTGGTGCACTAAAGTTACAGTAGCTTGACACGATGACCGTGTTAGTGACAACGGGGACTGTGCCAGCCTACTGCCCATTTCAATTACGCACAACATTCATCATTTCTACTGATTAACCTACACATGTTTATTCACAATAAAACAGACTATCCAAAAACATGAACTGAACAATTATTCTCCACATAATGTCTCAACTCCAAACAAGCCTAACGAATCACCTAACGCATTCTTTAATACATAAACCTTATGGCAACATACATCTATCATTACAATCTTTTTAATGAAAAATGTTCCAATACATGACACACAATTCACGACAAGTCAATCCACAAGGTCATGCTCACATATGATCCAGGCCACTTAATTTGGAACTCATCTTTAAAAACCTTTTTTTTCCAAATATTTCCAAATAACTTGTAAAACACAGATACTAAATCGATATATAAAAGAGTTATGAAAAATTTACAACAATTTAAAATATAATTTAACAAAACAAGTTGACATCTTTAAAACTCTTTTACAAATAATCCGGTTTGCTAAACATGTGCTCGAAACCTCCTCGCGGTAATCCTGCTATACCTGCACAATCATTTAAAACAAACAAAAGGGGTGAGTATAAAAATATACTCAGTAAGTGTAAACCCAATTTTAATTTTAAATGAAGTGCAGAGGTCCAGTTAACACAGCGTGCTGATGAATACAAAGTCGTATCCATTCCTTCATCCCCAATTGATATGATTTGTTATGATCTAGCATAAAATCATACTTTTATCAATCAATTCAAACCATTAGACAATACAGACTAAAAAATGAGTATTTTTCAATACTCAACAAGTTTTTAACACTATTTATCATATATTAACATTTTAGAACAATTATACTTTCGTTTCTATCGTAATTTCTCATTTAAAAATGAATCGTAGGTAGAAAAGAAACTGAGCACCGGGTTGTGCTGAGAACACGACCAGGTCGTGTTGG
>CANYCX011776621.1:0-11354 GCA_948193385.1 Breynia disticha f. nivosa | reverse complement strand
GAAGTGGTGAAAGTGTATGATGCAGTAAAGGCTTACACATTTGCAGTGTCTTGTCAACTGTTTATGAGCATTGACAATCCAGAACAGATTGCAAGAATTTCTCTACAACTTGATATCTTAATTAGAGGGGTTATAGATTTTGGAATTAACATTCCTGGAACGAGATTCTATCGAGCGATGAAAGCCGCCAATTTAATCAGAGAAGAACTCCGCTTGATCATCAGACAAAGAAGAGAAGCATTAGAGAAAAAGATGGTGTTGCCAACACAGGATTTTCTTTCACATTTGCTAGTGACAGCAGATGCGAATGGAAGGTTCCTGACAGAACCTGAGATTGCTGATAACATTTTGATGTTGCTTTATGCTGGCTTTGATACAACCAGATCAACCACTACTTCGGTCATCAAGTATCTGTCCCAATTACCTCATGTTTATCGGAAAGTTCAGCAAGGTTAGTCCCTAACGTTTCTCATAGTGATAGTGAGCACGGTTTCTCTGATTTTGAAGGATTCTTCAATGACATTTTGCATGAGTGACAGAACAAATCGAAATTGCGGAATCAAAAGAAGCAGGGGAACTGTTGAGCTGGGAGGATATAAGGAAAATGAAGTACTCATGGAATGCTGTTTGTGAAGTAATGAGATTGTCACCACCTGTAGCTGGTGGCTACAAGGAGGCCATGGTTGATTTCACCTATGCAGGTTACACCATTCCAAAAGGCTGGAAGGTATGAGTTTTTCTTTGTGTCTTGGAAAATAAATGATAACCAGAGGAACTGTCAAAATTTTATCATAGTGTTGCTGGATTGATAATACAGTTTGGTCTGTCTTCACTAGTTATTATGGAGGGCTGCCTCCACACACAAGGATCCATCTATCTTCTCGGAGCCTGAGAACTTTGAAGCTTCAAGATTTGAAGGAGATGGTCCTGCCCCCTATTCATTTGTCCCGTTCGGAGGAGGACCAAGGATGTGTCCCGGGAACGAGTTTGGCCGACTGCAGTTGCTCGTGTTTCTGCATAACATAATGAAAAGATTCAAGTGGGAATTAGTGAACCCTGATGTGCATTTTGCATACGATCCCATGCTTTCACCGTCTCACGGCCTTCCTGTGCGTCTTCATTCTCTGTAGTTTCATCTTCATTGGTTACTCTGTGTTTACTTCATTGAGTTTGGTAGTTAAATTCAGATGATTTCAGTGCAGCAAAGTGTCGAACGAATATGTTTGAATACATTTTGGCAAGTTTACAACATGAAAATTTAGTTTGTACACTTCTTGGTTCAGTTTCGAAACACCAGGACCGTTGATGTTCTATTGATCTTTAGTTAGTTTGTTTCTGTAGTAGTTGTAATGATGTTTCTGACTTATAGGCATGCTACTGAAGTCACATGTTTCCTTTTGTGATCAGTGAACAACTCTAGTTACGTTTAGTGAATGATTAAAGTTTTTGAATGCTTTGTACTGTCACTGTTACTGCAGGAGTGTTTATCACTAAAAATAAAATTTGTAACTTCTTCTTGCCTATTTAAGTAATGAAGTAGTGTCTTTGGTTTGTGAATGTTTATTTTCACCACAAAAGCTCTCTCCTTACCTACTTTCCTCTGTTTTGATCTGTTGAAATCTGGAAAATTACCAAAATTGTTTGAGTTCATCTTGTGTTCTTCATGTTCTTCATCAAACCCAGAAATTCGTCCAGAAAACCAACATTGGTGCTATGTGCTATCAAAAAATAAATATTCGGCTTCCAGACATTTGCTTTTGTGCTGAATAAATATATCGCTAAATTACAAAAGACTGACAGAAAAGCGTATTACATGTAGTTATCCAAAAACTAAGCAGTGTGATACAAGGCAAATATTTTGCCATAAAATAATGAATTGTTTCGTGTTTTCAATCAATACATTCTTAGATGATCTTCTCCAACAACTTGGACCTGTCAAATTTGTGCAGCAGTATTACTTCTTGTTGAATCCGAACAGAGATTTAATAGCATTGATTGCACTCTCATTGATAAACGATTCATCAAACCGTTTCAGAAGAGGCTCAAATGCGTCTGATGTTCTTAGGTTGGCTAGGTCTGGATCTGTTCGTATTCTCTGTTCAAAAATTTGCAAATAGCGACTATGTTAGACAGCTCAGAATCAATATGCATTGCTGGTTATAGAAATACAAGCCAGCGTTAGTATTGAATTGTTACCTTGAAATCTTCAAAACCTGCTTCCATAGCATCTTCTAGTGCGGATAGGCCTGCTTGTATCTGTGAAATTTGTGAAGGAGTGAACCATCAAATTTTATGCTCCTTAATCATGAGAATATTGAAGCAAGCAAGCAATTTATCATGAGAACATTACCTGATTAAGCTTTGAATAGCAGCAAGCAACATTGTAACTTGCAACTGCAGCTTCAATTGCCTCTGGTTTTGATCCTAAGACAGACTCAAATTTCTCCAACGCTTCTTCATACTTGCCACTCCTTTGGGGAGAATTAGAACAACAGTAGGAATAAAAGAAAAGTTTAGTAATGCTTGCTTCCATTAACTCACAATTAATCATGTTTTTGCATGTAAGATTATCTGAACGTCTGTAATTTCATTTACAAAACTAAATATGGAACATTTGATGGCAGCACCAGAATTTAAAACTAAATTTGATACGAGCATTAAAGTGGGGAAATTTCTGAAACAACTTACTTGTACAGTTGCAGTCCTTCACGAAGATCATTCTCTCTTTGTGCTTTCTGTTCCTTTTTCCGCATGTAATTTTGCATCTGAGATTGAAAACAAATTAGTTAGAAGGAACTAAAGTTCTAACATTTCACAAAAAAAACACATTTTATGTAGAGAATTAGGAGGCTCTACTCACCTGGATTTCCCTCACTCTATTACTAATGACACCAGAATTCCTCTCAAATCTAATGATTTCCTTTTCTGTCAATTCACCTGTATAATCCGTGTTCCCTGCCAAGATATCGAGATACATATTAAAAAGTTGCTGAAATGAAATTAAAGCAACAAAATAAATCAAAGTAAGGAAGAACTCTTAACCATATCTCTTTTGCATTCTCATAAGCAATGGCCCAATTCTTTGACGGATGGTGTACATTGTTCGACCATACTCAGCAGCTGGCCACATCTCTGTGCCAAATACAGCACTACACACAATTTAGCACTTCAAGTCAGCAAAATGTTTCACCTTGATCTCAATGAATACGAAAGTTCACTGTATCACGTCCCTTTTTTCCTCAAAACAAGCACAGGATTTTCTTATAATCTTGAGAAGTTAGATAAAAATGTAGGAGCAAATGATGAGGAGATAGGAAAGAAAACCTGGTGGCAATGACTTTATCACCAACAGTGAACAAACCAGAGTTATCAGCAGAGCCACCAGGAGCAATGGCATCGATGTAAACACCACCATCTCTTCCTTTTGCGAATTTCAGTCCTATAGGTTGCTCCAACTCTATCTCATACTCTTCATACTTCTCTTCTCCCTCTTCTTCTTCTCCACTTCCACTCTCTGTTTTAGACTCGGTTTCTGAAGCTTTAAGGATCAAAGTTACTGGCTTTACCAAATGGGTTGTGCTAAAACATGCTGAGTTTGTCAGGAAAGAGTAATTCGTGGATGAAAAGTTGTTAGTTTCTGATAAAAAGAGAAGAGGTTGCTTGACTGCAGTGCTCCTTGGGAATGGAGGTGAAGAGTAGAGCGAAAGATGGCTACTTGGAGCTAAAGACATGATAGTTGATTTGGTGCTAGAAAAGAGCTCCAAGAAGCTATGACGTTAAAGAAATGGTTAATAAGAGAGGAGTGAGAATGCATTTGGAATTGGAAGGAAGAAGAGAGAGAGATTGGTCTGAAAGCAGAGGCTTAGATTACAGGAGCACGACTAGTGGCTCAAATAACTTGTTTCAAGCTTCACCGAATCATCTGCTGCCACGTGTATCATTATGGGATCGTATTACGACCTGTTTGTTTGAGTAGAAACTTTATTTTCTGGTCGAAAATGTGTTGTTATGCCTCCAGGCTCTTTAACATACATACATCGACACCATAGCTCGGGACTGGACCATTATATTATACTAACCTAAGGAAGGAAGAGCAATGCAAGTTTGGTTTACAAAACCGAAAATTGAAACATAAAAATGTAAAATTTGAGAGGTTAGAGTTGGAGGAATTTAACAAAATTTTCTTTTTCAGTCGTCGACATGACATGATGTATGTTTGCTCAAATCTGTTGTAACTTGAAACTCTCGTATGACGAGAAGAAGATAAAATGGCGCATACGTTAGTAATGTACAATAAGAATTTGCCAAGGTTATGCGTTAAAGAGTTTTCTGAAAGGTCCGTCCTTTCGGTCTTTTGCAGCTTCCGTTAAAGCAAGGAACCTCTTGAATCCCGTTGTTGCCGCCCCTCTTCCTAGTGCAGCTGCTCTTGTAAGCACATCTTCCCGGGAAGCAATAAACCCAAGATTGGTCATAACCGGAGCCGCAGGAGCTCCCGGAGCTGCACCTGCTGTAACCACGGGTTGAGTAATTGCTGGCCCGTGTTTGTTGAAGTCGTCCAGTATAGTCTGCTGATCTGCTTTCTTAAGACCCTGTTTAAGCCATAGTTAATGCAGGACATTTAAATGGTGACTAACGCCAAATTCCCTGAAAGAAAATTTTAGGAAGATAAAGAGAATGTGCTATAACCTTCAGCTCCAAAATTCGCTGAAACTCCATTGGCGTCCCTTCTGGCAGTAACGCCCTGTATGTATCGGCAACAGAATCCACCGGGGAGAGTATAACCTGAATTGCAAACAACAGTAAATCTTTGGGAAGACAATTTATGAATGCGCCAGTAAAAAGCACGACTATAGCAACTTATTCATGAACCTTTAAAAGTGCTTCAGCTTTGCTCATTTCACGGCTCACAAACTTTGAGTAGCTAGCAGCATTTGTCGTCTGTGGACAACAATAACAAGTGGTCAAACACACTTCGAACATAAATTTCAAGGCCAATTAAACAAAAGTTTCAATGAACAGTTAGGTCAAAGAAAAACTCTTTATTCCTATTAAAGATTTATTCCTATTAAAGGAAAAGGAAAGAATGCTATTTCATCATAGCCCACCCGACGACCAAGGGAAGGAATCTCTAGCAGAACTGTTTTGACAGCTTGAGTATCCAGAAGCATCTGCAAGACCAATATACTTCCATTATCACCCAATTAGAATTCATAATTAAAGAACTTATTTGGATAACATCACCAGAATGTAGACTTGTACGAATTCAAAAACTCTGACCATTTAATAACAAAATGCAAGATCCAGAATTACAATACAATTTAAAGTAGGCATAAATGCTTGTGGGGCATCTCATAAAACATATGAACATAAACTGACAGAAGACATCATCATAAATCAGCTAGGTTTATAGGGGCAGAAACAGTCAAACAGCTAAGAGCAAATATTCTTACTTGTTGGGCTCCAGTCTCTGATATTTGTTTACATTTGAATATATTGGCATAGAAGCGTGGACCAAGAGTTGATGCAAGCTGCACAAAATGTAAAATAGCATAATCAATCGGTCTTGTGGCTTCACGATGGAACAATTATCATGAATAAGATGTTAGAGCTGGCACTAAAACATTATGAGCAAAACTAGATAAAGAAAGAAGCAAAGAACATATTGATGTACAAATATTTTGGACCTTAATTAACTTGTAACAGACATATCTCTTGAGCTGATCAATCCATAATTACCTTGTCCAAGAAGTACTGGAAGTAAATTGGTGAAAGAAGACTTCCAAGCACTGGAATGCTATTTGTAAGGATCGAATTTATGCCATTTACATATCTGCAAGACAATTTGGGTGTTAAGATTGGAATACATATCAGTATCCACAGAATGGATCTCCAGCAAATGCAATATTACTCTGATTGGTCGCCAACACTTTCAAGTGTACTCCATGGAACTCGTGTCATAGCAGCCATTTCAGAATCAAATTTTGTTTCCAGGCCATGTACGAGAGTCATTAATGCTTCTGTAATGAGTCCTGAAAATTCTTCCTGGAAAATGGCATGACTCATAAAACAATGAAACTGAGTAATAACATGTTCAATTTTTATCATAAAATGAAAGTACCTCAACTGCTGACATATCAACTCCAGCCGCTAACTGAAGATCAATTATTTTCACCACACTTTCAGCCAGTTCACCTGCCTGTCAAAATATTAAATTTAGTTCCAAACCCCTTGTATTCTTTCCAATTATGCAGATCAACGTCATATTGCTTATCCGGTATCACATATGTAAGTTGCCTTATTGACACTAATGAAGGAAATACAAAATAATTGCAAAGAGAAATCAGAGTAAAGGTACCAACTGACCGTCTGTCTGCAGTATTCAGCAGAATTGACAATGTAACAAATCACTCTCTCATCTTTATCAGACATCTGCACAGAGCAAAGCATAATAAACAAGTAAAATAAACACTTATTTGATAAGAAAAAGAAAGCATCTTTGCAAGAAGCCTATCAAAATTATGAAAAACAGAAATGATACCCTAATTTGGCCATCCATTCCAGTGGCAGCCGCAACAATCCCCATACCACCCTTAGGTAATCTTGCCTTAAGCTTCGTCACATATGCTTTAAGTACCCTTTCAAACACCTAAGAAAGAAACGGCATATAGTCAAAAGAAAAAAAATCTCTTGCTTCTATGTTCTCACTAGATTCAAAGCTTGATGTCAGGGGGAATACTAAAATGAATACAGTTTTCCAGACTTTAATGTAAGTTACAACTCAAAACAGTGTCTTATTCTTGATGACCAGAAAGTCCCTCCACATTAGGGAGGAAACATTATTTCCAAAGACAGTTAAGAAGTTACCTTGAACAAATTAAATAGGGTCTGTCTCTTTGTTAGAGCACTGCATCGTTTTAAGCTTCTCTTGATTATAAGAAACAACTAAAAAGAGATCCAGGTAAAAATGGTCAATAAAACATGCTAGACAAGAATTACACCAACATGATAAAGAAAGCAGGTCTGTTGCTTACTTGCATGCTACTAGATAAAACATTACTCTGACTGCCCTCTTCAATATCCCACGTTTCCTCCTGTACCAGATACATTAATCTTAAGTAATAAGCATGAATTCATGTAGATCACACACAGTTTAAAGCAATACAGTCAAACTACCTGAACTAGCTTGTCTAAATTCTCCATTAGGGTCTTCTGTTCTAGTTCCACATATATGGTCAAATGAGGTTCAAAGCAAGATGAAATAATTCCTCGAAAGTTGAACTGCAAAAGCACAGAAAGAATGCCAAAAGTTAAATGCTCTTCAGCTAAAAGTTAAATGCTCTTCAGCTATACATAAATTTGCAAGGGGAGATGAATCCCCATATGAGCTCATGTAATTAGGCTGAGGCCTCTCTGCTCCCTCTTTTTGTACATATATGTGTGTGTGCGTGCACAATTCGATGTATGTTTCAAATGCTTAGCATTTATTGTATGATAGATAAAACTATTAATATCTCTACCCCAGCACCAGGCACGGACAAATCTTTATCTCCATCCTTTCCCTATAAAAGAAAAATCAGAAAATCAGTAGTAAATTCACCATCATTTGAAAGTTGAATAATATTCTAATTTCATCCATATAAAGCAGCACGTATAACATACTTCATCTGCACTTCCTTGATTTGCAGCAAGCTTTCTTTCATATTTCTTTCGAATGTCTGATACATTTTTACTATTATTTTCCCTTCCAATTTCTTCAATCTCACTTCCAACCTCTCTATTTTGAGTACCACCACCAAACTTCTCTGCCAACTCATCCTCAAATTCTAGAGTACGTTGTAATGCCTGATACAGTTGTAAAAATGCCACATTTGCAGGTCAAACTGATATCCGGAGATAATATTATTAAAAATGAATGTGAATCACAATGAACACCAAAGGATCAAAAAAGATAAGATGGAGAGTGATATGGACTATACATATTATAAAGAAGGAAAAAAAGAAATGGCAGAAAAAGATATGTCCGAAAGAGGAAGAAAAAGTTGAACGAGGATGAGAATGGACTTTTCACAATATTCATTGACAAAATATTTAATTTCTTTATTAGTTCTTTCTATTTCTTAGCTTTTCTTACCACATAGTTTCTATTTAAAAATTACTAGGACTGTAATATATAATTTAGGATTCTGTTTTACAGTAAGTTCCTATCTAGGTGAAGACAATTATACTATATATGTTTAACAATGGAGAACAATGAAATTAAGCAAATAATTAAACCATGAGCTTCTAGATAGGAGCAGCACTACATTTTCAGCTACGTCAAGCACGCCCCTGAGTTCCACCTTTCACCAGTACAACCCTCCTTAGACACATCAATTTATTTGAGGACTTGGCAACAAAGTGGAAACAATTTTAAATTGTAAGATCCTATGATTTTTTTTTCATCAACACAGTCCACAACATTTTAAACAGAAACCTCAAACAAAGTGGATAACTACATAACACGATAATTAGAGAAGTAGATCGATCTACTCTAAATCTGTCATATTTCATATGGATAAAATGAACAAAAACAAACTTGTACCTCATGATTTGAAATGGCTTACCAGTAATAGTGTTCCAACATCTGGCTTCTCTTTAAGGTTCTCCAGAATTGCCTCCAATTGTTTCCTGAAAAAGGGATAAAAAGGTAAAACATTTTGAAAAGCAAGTATTAACAAGTATTATCAGTTTATTTACGCCTCTATATAAAGAAAACTAGAGATCAACATATTGATTCCTCGACACTAAAAATTGAAAACCTAACTTTCAGGTCAAATCTTTAACGAAGATAAGAAAGAACAGTAGAAGGAAAACATCACACAAATAAGAAAAGAAGCAATCTCTACATAATAGTTTGCTAAGGCTGCTTTAACAAAAGAACCAACCTTGTCTTCTTGCAGAATTGGATGCAAAGCCTGTAAGGAACATGCCATGAAGGAGGAAATATTTCCCATATCTCTTCATTTGTTCTTATTCGACGCTTGATCCATGCATATCTTCTCTCAGTTTTATCCAATTTAGCCAACTCTGGTAACATGAAAAACAAAAATATTATCATAAAGTGTGTGTGTGTGTGTGTAATAATCTCAATAAGAAACAACTGAAGTATGAGACAAACCGGCTCCTTCAAATATTTGTTCATATGATGTAAGCTCCCTGCTGCAAAAATTATTTACCAACTCCTCTCTCACTGAAGGTTCCAAAGCATCAACGACTAAGCATGCATCCGATAGATGCTGTAGTAAATTGCTTTCTTCAGTCTCTTTGCCTGTACCTAGGCTGAAATTAATATTGAAGGAAGTCAAACAAAGGGAAAAGAAAAAAAAAAAGAAACCATTGATAGCCTAAGTCAAGGATGAGACAAAGCAAAGCAGAAGGCAACACAATCATGTGATTGTTCCCAGTATATTTTCTCTATTTTCTGCAAATAAACCATCTATCATGCATAACCACACAGGCATGATGCAAAACACTGTAGAAACTGATTCATCAAAGTCAAGGAACTATATTTTTATTTTTTAATAACTGGATTATCCACATTGCTAAAGTTACCGTACTTACAAAATGATTTGTGAAAATGGAATGGATATGTGATATTTCCTAGAATAACTAAACTTCAATTGTCTTGACAAGAAGTTATCGTGGTCAAATACATACCTTGAGAAGTCAGAAAATACATGTGATTTCAGTATTTGTTTAATATTTTTAAACTTCTCCCTCAATTCTGTGATCTTTGGTATGTCCCTATAGGATTCAAAATGGCTGCATAATTGGTTCACAGCCTGGAAAGTAAACAGACAGAAGCATGATTTAATAAGTTGCTCATCGCAAAATAAAACTCCAGCATCACCATTAACAAGTCATGACGCATGAAAGAAAACCATATTCAAGGCCGAGATATCAGAAGTTCATATATGCTTTACCTTCTAACAAGAATAATTTATGCCTGAATCATATAATAGTACATAAATGTATTGCAGCAAAATTATAGTCTAGTCATTGGAAGCTAGAGGAATGATAAGTTCCAACATACAAAACTTCAAGATAGCACAAGGAGGACAGTACAATACAAAACTATGGCACAACGAGGACAGTACAACACAAAACTATGCAAAAAGATATATGTATCCAAGTACCTATTGATGACAAGAGAGGGGGAAAAAATAAAAAGATGAAATAGAATACCTCCAGCTGAGCAGCTGCCTCCTTATATTGTCGTTTGGAAGCCATTACTTGAAGGTGCTCGACAGCAGACACTAGAAGAGAAAGCAAATGTGATTGAGTGAGACAAAATTGGAGAAAAGTAAAATAAAGAAAAATAGTAATAATGAGAGAGAGGTAAAAGCAACCTAACATAGTAAGGCGATGAAGAGCAGTAATAGTAGTAGTAATATGGTTCTTAGCAAAACCCAATTTCTTAATATCACGGCATATTTCCTGAACCATGGTCTCACTCTGCTCCGCCTTGCTCTTTATTTCTCGAATCTTATACATCAACTCCTGGACAGCATGAGTAGCAGCGGCAAGATCGTGCTTAGCTTTGGTTCTGGAATTGCTCTGGTGACGAACGGCGGCGAGAATTCCAGCATCGACGAGGCGAATCTCGGAGTGAATTTTCTGCATGAGAGGCTCAACGGCGGAGAGAGAAGCCTCGGTGGGAAACATTTGGTTGATGTAGTCTAATACGCTGGAGTTGTCCATTGTAGATCCACTCAACATTTGTTGGGAGTTTTAGGAGCACATCGGAATCTGGAGAGATTTCCCTCTGTTTTTTGCTTAATATATATGTGTATGTCGTGAATTGTTCTTTTTTTACAAATAATAATATCCTTCACTATATGATTTCTTTTATTTAGGTAATATATCACTTAAAAAATACTTTTTTGTGCAAAGAGTTTGATATGAACTTTGGGATTGCATCTAATAATGTTTTAGAATAGATTTTTTTGTATAAAACATTTTCTTTTCCAAATGAATTTCTTTATTGATGAAAGAGTGAAAAGGTTTTTTCGCTGTTCGTCATTTTTTGAATGCATAAATTGAATTTAATAAGAGTTATTAGTGCAAGATATACATTTTAGACAAAGTAAAATTAAACTAGAACAAGAATATTTGTAGCATTCATAATCCCTTCCCTTGAGAGATGATTCATTAATAAAGATAAGTAATTTGAGATGAGTCATTCACTCACATGGAGTGTTGAGAGAGGACAGAAAAAGAAGAAGAATAACAAAAATAGTAAGTAGTAAAGAGTAAGTAGAAAGCAAGAAGAGTAGCAAAGCAATAACAAAAATGGAGAGGAGAGGAGAGGAGAG
>CANYCX011776590.1:0-11441 GCA_948193385.1 Breynia disticha f. nivosa | reverse complement strand
ATGTATTTAATGAGTTGAATTTTAATAAAATTTTGAACTCATTTGATATTAAATATATGCTTTGTCCAAATTGATGGATAATTTTGACAATTGCGAGAATAAAAGAATTAATAAAGTTAATTTTAAGTGATAGTTATTACATAGTTTTATTAAAAAGTAATTATTTATTAACTCAAGAATTGAAATAAAAATATATGTATTGAAAATTTTTAACCAAAAAATTTTTGAGAGTATTACTGAGAGATGAGAAAACTTTTTAACTTTATTTTAAATAATAGACAATAAGAATTTAGATGAATAAATTTATATTGAGAAAATAAAAATTTCATTATCTTGCCAGTAATAAAATGACTTTGAAATGATAAATACTCACACCCTCTCATTTTATACAAGAATTTTTTTAAAACAAATTTTTTCATTTGCATGGATTATAATTATGTTTTCGTGTTTTATCCTTCATAAATACTTTCGACTAATTAGTTGAACAAATTACAATAGATAACACTAAATAAATGAAGGGTAATTTAAGTAAAAAGTTATAAAAAATGGATACTTTAATTTATTAAGAGACATTAAAATGATGTACTTTTTTGTCACAGATATAGAGTAGGACTTAGAAAATAATATGTAAAAAATGAAAAATTACCTAGACAATATAATTAAAAATATTTCTTACTTCTTCCGTGTCATCATATATGTCATTTAAAAAAGTATATATTTTTCATTCTATGTTGTTTTACACTTTAATGTAGAATTCAGTATTTTGTGCAAATATTATTCTTATTAGTTTTATATTTACAATACAAATTTAATTTAATAATTCTTTTAATGTACTCAACTAAAAAATATAGTAGTCAATTTTACACTAAATTAAAACATATTAATTATATTTTTAATGCGTATATAAAACTTTAAACGATATATAATATGAGATAAAAGAGTATAAATTTAATAGGGAGAAAATACAATAATTAATTGTACCTTAAATTTGTTAAGAGATAGTTAATGAAGGTTGACGTTGAATTTTCCAAGTCAATAGAAAATGATTGATGTTGCTTAAGCTTTTTGTTATTTCGAAATTGTAACTTTAGCTTTTTGTTAAGTCCTAGAAAGTTGAGGTTTTTAGCTTAATCAGAGATCTTAAGTTCGAGTTCTGAGTATGCAATTGTATTAAAACTTGGTTGGAAGGGTTTTGTCGTCCTTGTAGTCCTGTCCAACTTGAACGAAAATTAATCTGGAGTGTTTAGAATATCTCGTGTTTTAGATAAAAAAAGAAAATTGAGGTTTTTCTTATAGTTCCCGTCAACAACGGCTTCTATAATCTTCCATCAATCAATTACACCTAACTCATTTCTTCTCTTCGCTGTTCTTTCTCTTCCATTCGTTGGAAACAGTGATGTAAAGAAAAGAGAAAGGCCGATCACTCTCTTGTCATGTATATCCCTATAATCTCGTTCTTTATCGTTTATCTTTTTGTTACACCGTTTTCCTTTTGAAAACTGCAAACTATATATATCTTGCACTCGAGGTAAAGAATAAAATACTATTTGTCATTGATAAGACTATTTATTTCAACACTTTATAATATTTCAATTATGTTTCTGCTTTGCTAAGACTCTATTACTTTATTTTTCTGCTACCGGCTAATGATTATAACGAGCAATGAATACAAATAAAAAACTATTATATTTGCGTAGAAAATTGTTTAGAGAATTGATCTTTTTTTGTTTATAAATTTTATGCAAGGGGTCAGGCTAGCCTACGAGTCAAGGGCGGAGTCTCCGTTGGAGCTGACGAACCAGTAGGTCTAAGCCTTTATAGCTCACCTAGCGTCGCTACGGAGCCAGAGATCGAATCTCATACTCTCGGTATATTGATTAACCCCTTTTACCGCTAAACCCACAAACAAAGAGTTTAGAGAATTGATCATAATAACTTTAATACTTGACTTGTGACATGTAAGTCAATCAAGAGAATAAGAGATGTGTCCATGGAGTTTTTTTTATGTTTGCATCACACTGTTAGGAAAAAGTGAGAATAACTTGTTTTCTATCTGTAGACGTAGATTGCATTGATCGAATTACGTAAGTTCTTGTGTCTTCTTTTATTTCCGTATTACCTTTATTGCTGAATTTCCCGACACACTATTTTCTGGTCTTTTGAGATGTCCATCCAACAAGTCTTACTCCTCGTAATTTTCTTAACCCTATTACAAGGCAGCAACAGTGAAACTTTGACCTTGGACATGCCACCATCATTTTCATATTACTTACTTGGAATCTTAACTTTGAGAACACTAATTTGATGCATGACTTATGATACAGAAGCAATTCATGCTCCAAATCAAAAACCAATCCACTCCTCAACTAAAAGGCTAAGGATTATTTTGGCCTCTAAACCATGCAGCAATCATTTTAATAAGTATATATATTAAAGTTGTATGTACTGAGATGTATTTACGTAGTCTTATTATATTTAACTTGAACAATGTTGTACTTATATCTTTAACTTTCCTTCTTTTCTTATCATGCTTTATTTTTCTATCTTCAATCTGATGTCTCTTTAGTCTCAATTTCACACTTCACAATCTGCGTTAACAAACTATTAAGTCTCGGAAGATTCTATTAACAATTACAAGAATAGAGGTTTAATATTGTGCAACAATTCATATATTAGACCTAAAATTGATCAAAAAGAATAATTTAAATCAAAATACAACTTTTAACCAAGTGTTATGTTTGGAAATGAACCTTCTCCCTTAACTAAAATATGAAATAGATAAACCTTCCGCGGGCACAAAGTCTCAGTAATGGGAAATAGCGCAGTTAACCACAAAAGATTCACACTCAAAGATTCATGCCATCGGCTGCAAGCAAGCAAGTCACTTGCCACTAAATATTACTACTCCACACCACAATCCACACATCAATATCGAAAATATTCACACTCAAAGATTCATCCTTCCATGAGCCCTAGAAAACCTGAGTTATAAGAAGGCCTAAAATTGAAAAAACTTAACTAATTCCATGAGAATGGATGTGCATATTGATTGTTAGAATTAACGGATCCGTCCATGACGATTTGAGTGGAACTGGGAACAAATACACGTTAGTTAAGTATTTGAGTTTACAGTGTAATTGAGCATTACTGTTGGAAAATGAAGAAGAAGAGAAAGTGGTTATCCCACATGGAAGAGATAAAGAGGAGAATAAGTGTATATATGTAGAAATTTGGGTTCTAAGAACATGAGCCAATTGGTTTTGTAGAAAATGGTACTCACACACTTCTGCATATTGCACTTTGGTCCTCTAGAGTTTGACACTCCCAATAACAACCTATTACACAGGCCTGGAA
Organism: Breynia disticha f. nivosa; assembly: GCA_948193385.1. NCBI lineage: Eukaryota > Viridiplantae > Streptophyta > Magnoliopsida > Malpighiales > Phyllanthaceae > Breynia > Breynia disticha. The sequence continues at coordinate 8,087 of CANYCX011776590.1, read as the reverse complement.
ATTTCTAAAATTGTATCAGAGCCCGAGTCCAAATGAGTGGGTTTAACAACTTGACGAAGATCTTCCACGGGAGGCTTGGAAAAAGCCCGACATGAGAAGTCCATCATGACTCGGTACAAGGTCAAGAAAACTTGAGGCCTAAGACTTGAAGCCCAAGGAAGAGGCTTAGTGAGGAAGACTCGCGGTAGAGATTCAAGCCAAAGAAAGGAGCACAAGCCCGGACAAAAAAAATAGTGGAGAACCTGAGGCCTCTGAGGCTCGAGAGCTTGAAGTAATAAGTCCCGGAAACAACCCATCACGCAGGCCCAGAAATTTCCAACAATTACATATGTGGACTTATTGTGTGTGTTGTCCATTAATAAAGGTTTTTTAAGTGGAAACCTTAATGGCCTTCTCCTCCTATTCTTTTAACTGTGAGTCTGCTATGAGAAAAACTAAATGTTTTTCTCACATAGATCGTTCATGGAAATTGCAGAAATATGGTCGAGTAAAAGGTTGCAATTATTAACTTCGTTCTCACCGTTCGTAGTTGTAGTTGGAGGGGCTGACAACGGTGTTATTATTTTCGAGGCATCTCTTTCTGCGCTAACAAGGTTAGATTTACTTTTACGCAATTTACTTTATGTGTTGTTAGTAAATGCGATTGTGTTATGAGATGCCTTCATTGATAATTCTTCTGAAAAAATTGTTATAAAATTGATAAATAGAGTTACGGAATTAAATATGAGAGTAAGAAACAAAGACATGAGATCATTTACGTGGTTCGATCAAATTGATCTTCGTCCAATGGCAAATACAATATTCTTTGTTGATGTATTGACCAAAGTGTACGACAATAAAACTTCTATTTATAGGTCTATACCTTGACAACTAACAAAAATCTATTTTAACCTAATGTCATAACCTAGACATGCACATTTCAAATAGACTCCATATTTACAAAGAGAAAATTCATACAACTCAATAACTTAAAAGAGTTTTTAGATTAATTATACTTTTCATAACAGGGTAATTCTATTATTGTCATTTTAATAGGATGTTTGCTCTGTTTATTTTCAAAACAATGCATTTAATAATAAAAGCTGTTAATTTATTTTTTTATTTACTATATATATATATATATATATATATATAAACAGAGACAATTCAAACAAAGTCCCCTATATTTCTCTTTTATTGCCATGTGTACATTTTATTTTTGGCACATACATTGTTTTTGTCTTCAACTACTTATTAGAATTAATTACATATACATTGTTCTTTAATTATCATAGTACATGCATCTTAAAATTAATATTTTTGCTTATTCAATAATGCATTTTAAGATGAAAAGGTTTTAGAAAGAATATTCATACATACATAATATTTTCTCTTTGTAAATAACTTTTTATCAGTACAAAAAAAATTCATTACATGCATCCCTTAATTAAAACAATTGTATTGCAATATTATCCTAAAAGCAAAATATACCCGCATCTTATTTTTACTTCCATCTTATTTATACCTCCATCTTTCCTGTTTTTATTTGTTTTTAAATAAAAAAAACTCAGAGTTCAAGTATGAAAAATGTATGCTCATAAGTTAGCATAAGAAACAACTTTTTAATTTACATTCTGATAAGAAAATTCATACACAATATGTTCAATAAATCTTACACTTTCTCCATATTAACTTTATTATATTTTCAAATTAAACTAGTTTGTAGGTAAGAGCAAACAATACGCATTCTAATTACAAATTTAAAAAAGCAACAATAAACAAACCATCTTGACTAAAACTTATAATTTTTTCTCTCATTTCTTCTCTAGGAACTACATGTTCGTTGTGGTCCTAGCCTAAGTTTGTTTTCAATTATCAACAACAACCATTGAGGTCTCCGATATCGAAACATGATGTAGCCCACACTAACTCCAAATAGAATTCCACATCCATAACCGATAGCCACAAATTACCACCCTAATCCACTATCGAAGAAACAAGCTTTTTCACCTTCTAATGATGCCACTGGTGGCTCTGACTCTTCATATATGCATTTTCTTGGCAAGGGATTTCCACACAACCCCAAATTTCTTTTGTATGATTCAATTGTGAATGTGTTGAATTGTTTTCCTTCAGGTATCTGTCCCACAATTTGGTTGTCTGAAAGGTTCAAAATGGCAAGACTGGTCACATCAACCAACTGGGATGGAATCTCTCTGATCAACTTGTTTGACGAGAGGTCTAACCACTCAAGATATTTCAAATTACTGATCGATGGCAAAATTTGACCTTTGAGATTATTGTGAGAAAGATTTAATCCTGAGTAAAACAAGTTTGCCAATATCAAATGGAATCTTCCCTTCAAATGCATTGTTCAAAAGATCAATGCTTGTCAAGAGATGGAAGATTTTCGACATTTTTCTCTCATATCCTTTGTAAGAGAGAGCTATAGAGTAGTCATAATTTATCCTGGAACGATCAACCATTGTTATCCCTACATATGATGATGCATCTTCACTTTCAACGAAATTCACCATGGCTTGAAAATTTTCTAAACTCAGTAAGTTTCCGTCAAAAGAATTGCTGGAGAGATCAAGCACTTGCATCTTTAAGAAAGTATCGTTCGCTACAAAATTTGGCAGAGGACCATGTAAATTGTTTGATCTTAAGACAAGAAATCGTAGCATTGGAAGAGTTTTCAAACACTTGGGAAACTTGCCATTAAACATGTTATGGCCTAGATCTATAACTTCTAAGTCTTTACAGTTCAACAAAGAAGATGGTATTTTTCCTTCCAACTGATTTCCTTGTAGGTTGAGATTGCTCAATGCACAATCCGTTGCATATGTTGTTGGAATATTCCCTTGGAAATTATTCCTTCGTAGATTAAGCACCCAAAGAGTTGTGGTTAAGTTTCCAAGACATGACGGAATGGTGCCGGACAAGTTGTTTTCAGGCAAGTCAAGAATTCTCAGTGAACTCATATTGCAGTACAAGGGAGAAACCTCCCAAGAAAAATTGTTTTCTGAGATGATAAATCCATTAAAATTAGGTGGAGGAATTGGCAGCAGTCCTTGAAGCATATTGGAGTGAAGGTCAAGAAATTCAAGGCTTTCCCATGGAAGTTGCAAAGTTCCAATCAAATGATTGTGGGAAAGATTCAAATAGTACAATGTTTCTTTCCCCACATTCCTCATCCATTGAGGAATATCACCTTCTATGTCGTTGTTGGAAAGGTCTAGCCATTTTAGCTTATCTTGGGTTGTCAAGAACTTGGGAAATTGAATTATGTTACAAGATAAAAATAAATATTCAAGCTTGGGCCAATTAATATCGACAGTGTTAGAGGAGGATATTGATAAGTTGTTATGAGAAAGATCAAGTTCAATAAGTCTTTTCAAATTTTGAAACCCCTGCAGTTCTCTGATGCCAAAGAATAAACTGTTTGATGAAAGATAAAGACGAGTGAGATTTGGTAGTTGAAACATAGACACAGGAATTGAACCTCGCAACATATTTTGATCCAAAGAAATAAACTCCAAGGACTTGGACTGGAATTCAGGAATTTCTCCTGTAAGTTGATTATTCAAAAGACGCAAGTATGTCAATGAGGATAGATTAAACAACCAAGAAGGAATTGATCCAGTCAATTTATTGGAATACAAGTCCAAATCTGTCAGTTTTGAGGAAGCAGTAACATTAGACTGTAAGTCTTGGAAATTTTCGGGCCTGCGCGATGGGTCGTAATCGGGAGCGTTGTTGGATTGTCAAACTCGAGAGGAAGTGTAATATATAAAAGTGTGGGGACTAACTTGAACAAAACCAATTGACTTGTTCTTAAACCCTACATTCCTACATATATACACATCTTTTCTCCTCTTTTTCTTCAATGTGGGACAAACCCACTTTCTCCACTTCTTCATTTTCCAACAGTAAGGAAACCAGTTGATTAAATGAAATGGTTAAGTCTGAAAGTTGTGGATGACTAGAAATTGAAGAAGGCAAATGACCTTCAAGATTGTTTCATTCAAGATATAGACAGGTTAACATGGTGAGGTTTCCAAACAAATCAGGAAAGTGTTTTGTGGAGAGACTTGTATTATAAAGACCTAAGGACACCAGAGGGACACTCCAATTGGACTTTGGCAGGGTGATAATGAGGTTCGGATTGTCTGACACTTCGAGATTCTTGAGATTTATAAGTCTTAAAACATTAACTGGAAATTCTCCATGTAAACGACAATCAGAAAGATGAAGCGACTTCAAAGAAGCAGAGAGGTTAAGAAATGATTTCAAATTTACTGTAGACATATTCACTTGGTTCAAGTAGGTACCTCTGAGGCGTGTCAGGTTTTTTGACAGCATTTCAAAAGTCACGCTATCAAAGCTAATCAAGTTTTCTCCGATCTCAAGTGAAATCAAGTTAGAGAGATGAGAGATTTGAGACGGAATATTACCAGAAAAATTGGATTCAAGAATTTGAATATCCTTCAAGTTCACTAATCGACCCAATTCGGACGGGACTGGGATGCCATTGACGTCATTATTCCGAAGATGTAGCGTTTGAGGGTGAGAGAGTTGAAACAAGGAAGTGTTTGTAGGAATTTGTCCGTGAAGGCATTGAAGATGAAGGCCGATGATATTCCCAGTAGACTCATCACATGTCAAGGATTCTAATATTAGTAGAACTCTAGTTCCATAAGTCTTTCTCTACTTTACTCATCTCATTACCAATCCTACACAGCTACATCACTAGTATTTCTTGTCTATACATACTCTTCACATATCATGAATAAAGTGTGGCTGATTTCCAATATTCTTCATGGTATCAGAGCCACCCAAATCTCTTAACCGAGTACAGCAATTATAGTCATGGAAAATACACAGATTGTTCCTACAGACCAAAACCCACCTGCAGCCATTCCCTCCATCACTATTCCTCTCAAACTCACATCTACAAACTACCTTCTTTGGCGTGCCCAATTGCTACCCATTCTCCATGTTTACAACTTAATTGGTCACGTTGATGGCACAACCCAACGTCCCCCAGCCACAACTAACCAACCAGATTCTGAATTTGCTACATGGTTTAGACACGATCAGCTTGTGATTTCTTGGATTGTTTGTTCCGTTTCAGAAAATTCCCAGTAGACTCATCACACTCCACTCCTTCCCACAAGCAGCAATTTCCACCTTCCCCCCATAACGATACTTTTGAGGAATAAACACACATCGATCTATCTGTAGAAAATTCGTCATTGACAAAGTGAGTCTTGAATTGGACCAACGCAGAGCTCTGAGCAGGAAGACACAGTAGCGATTTTGTTGAATGAAGTGAAGTGGAGGATAATGTCACAACAATGCGTAAAAGGAATAGTAATATAGCAGCTGTGAGTAGCCGAATGTGTACTTCCATAACCATTAGTATGCAAATTGAATAGTATTATCAGTGGCAGAAGCTTCATTTATAACAATCACTTGTCACAAAATTTTTATCAAACGCTTAACTTGAAAAAAATACCTTCAGTTTAGGCAAACCTTGAGAAACAAATAGTTGCACAAATTTACACCAACTTAACGATTTGTTCGATAATTATATTTCGGTTAAAAACCTATGCGATCCCTCAGTAATACCCCTAGTAATTTCCGGGTCCTTGAGTTGTCAATATTCACTTTATTGGTTTCCGACATTTTGAAAAATAACTGCCTTCCGTTAAATTAAGCTAATGAGAAGGTTGAAATGTCATACTTTGCCCAACCACATGTGTATTCATAAAGGGCCGGTAAATTAAGCAACATAATTAGGAGACCGATAAATTAAGCGAAATGATTAGAGGGACCGATAAATTGAGCGAAATGATTACATAGAGGACCGGTAAATTATTTACTTCTTAATCCGTTAGTTTAATTTAACAGAAGGATTAACGGTAATTATTTTTCAATATATCGGGGATCAGTAAAAATAAATATTGAAAACTCGAGAACCGAAAAATTATTAGGAGTATTACCCTGGCATTGCGTAGATTTTTACCTTTATATTTCATACATGTAACATCAAACTTTACTCCCTTTGTTCTAAAAAGAATAATTACAAAAATAACACTTTACATGTTAAATAATTGACATTCATTAATTTTTCATACAATTTTTTTAAAATATTTTCATAATAATTATCTGTTTTAATAACATACTTATTTTTCATGCACTTTACTTCAAATTTACTTTTTCAATAACATTAATTAAAAACAAATCAATAATTTTGTTTTTAAATTTGTGATTAAAAACGATAATCTTTCTGCGACAGAAAATATTATATTTAAGCTAGTGATAATTTTATATTTGCAAATTAAATTACAATAATTATGAAATTATATATTATGATATTTAATTGTTAGATAAATTCCTTGGATAGTTAATGACGATTGACGTTGAATTTTCCAAGTCAATAGAAAATGTGAAAATTACTTATATGACATCTTTTTTAAATATTACTACTTGTATGTCATCATAAAACTTGGATAACTAAAATGACATACTTTGATTTAACTTCAACCATAATAGCAGATTTTTTAATTATAAAAATTATGTCATCCTTGAAATAAAAACAACTCACAATTTTTTTTATAATGAAAAAAAACCAGATTTGTAGCATAAATTTAGGCTTTCAGCTTTTATTGTATTTATTCACATTTAAAATTTGAAAATTCAATAACCTTATCAATAAATCAATCATAAAGGTTGACCTCACTTTTAAATCCCAGAAACTATTTTACAAGAAACGTAATACTCTCTCACCTAGCACAACAACAAAATCACTGAAATCACCATGTATTTGCCAACAGAAACGCAACAAAAAAACCATAAATTCTTGCTTCGTGCACATAAAAGCTTCGGTAAGAACCAAGATCCAACAAAGAAAATGTTAGTTTTTAATGATTCTTTTGTCCATTATGTTTAAAATTAGCCGAGAGGTTTTGCAATTATTCACACTGTTTGTTGAAAATTCACTGCAGATATTTTATTGTCAAGGAATTAGGAAACATTTAGACACATTATATATTTTTTCTGAAAACTTGTTAAAAAAATGTTTTGGAGTAAATGTTGTGCACGAAATCATACATTTGTTACATCTCTAACATGGAATGCAAATAGACACGTTTTTCTCAGGTCTATTGACGAAATGGAAGAAATCAAAATTTTAATACAAATTACTACATGCATGTATAATGCAGCTAGGCAAATAATGTCACTTGCATTCAAAGTTGTAGATTCGGAGAACAACAGGTCATCAGAATGGTTCTTGGACTCATTTAGACAATCTTTTGAATACAGGGAAGGCATGTGTATCATTTCCGACTGACATGAGAGTAAGGAAAAAATGCATCGCAGAAGCACACGTTAGACATATTTTTTAATACAAATTATTTGACTGAATACACATAATGCAATTTGTTCAAATATAATAACTCCATGATATGAATATAGATTTTGATGTAAGTGCGTGAACACAAACAAACTCTTGTTTGAAACAACGTTTACCATTAAAAAATATATAAACAATAAAAAAGATGCTTGCAATATTAAATATGTTTTTCTGGATCATGTACACATATAAACGCATAAAAAAATATAATTGTGGGGAAACATTTTTTATATTCAAAAAAATATTAAAAAAAATCTAGATACAAATAGACCCAAAACCTATAACAGATATAAAATATTTGATTCTATTAAATACCCAAAACATGTATCAACAACCAACAAGACACATTTTAAGCCAAACACAATTATGTTTCTAACAAAATCCACTAAACCTTAGTCACAAAAAAACCCACAATCTGTTGGATCAAGGGTGATCAACATTAAGTCCCGATCTTGTTTTGATAATGGTGTAACTTGTTAAAACAATATGGATTGATTTTCAGATAAGTTGCAGACTGAATTCTGATGGGAATCCCAGTATAACGTTCATTAAGACAAGTGGTAACGTTCATTAAGCCTTCGTAACGTTCATTAAGGAAATAGGTAATGAACGTTATTCAAAGCTTCAAACAGGACAACGGACACCTCCAGGTTAACGTTCATTAGCGAGAGTGGTAACGTTCATT
>CANYCX011776512.1:0-10502 GCA_948193385.1 Breynia disticha f. nivosa | reverse complement strand
TCATATCATCCACAACCAAAAGACTAATATATCACAAAATTAATCTCATACTTGCTAACTACAAACATATACTAAATAAGTAACCATCTAATAACACATCATACTATCACACATATCATAAAAAATATGTATATACATATGGGTATACATATAAAGGATGTGTCTAGAGCAAAGAGAGAGAGTACGAAGGAGCAACAATTGACCCACCTGCTGATAACTAGGAAGCTTCTATCTGTCTTTCTATCTATTTATCTATCTATCTATCTATCTATCTATCTATCTATCTATCTATCTATCTATCTGATCCTGAAACCAAACAATTGTATATTTTTATGAGTTGTGAACTCAGTGAGTAATCATTTTATATTTAATAATTCGTCAATCATATTATCAATTTACTTATAGAACATTCATAATATCAAACTCGTCACCAATCATATTATCAAACTCGTTCTCCTTTTCTACTTGTTCTTCTTTCTTACTCGTTCTCCAGATTGATCAATCTTTTATCTTTGCCAATATCAACATCTCCTCCAAACCATACAAAAGTAATATAACATGACATATAAAAATCAATATCAGTTACATTCAATCTCATACCTATGTAATTTGATCTTGTATCTTGTGTACTTATCTTGATATCAATCAAATATATTCATATGTTTATATATATATATATATATATATATATATATATATATATAAAAGTAAGTTAGATTACTCACCTAAGCTAAGTGAGATACTCGGAGGTTCCCGGGCTCTGGCTTTAATCTTGTCATCTAGATTGTTTTCCTATATATATAATAAACAATCACATATATGACATATTATACAAGATTCTCCATATGATATAACTTTTGATGCATTGACGCGTCCTAAATCTAAGTGACGACAATGAATACGCAAGTGCACGCAGACAATTAATATAGAAGAGTAAGAACTAGACTCAGTTATCGTACCCTAGGGAAAATAACTAATTGTCATGCAAGTTATTATTGTTTATTAAAAGTCCAATTAAATTAAAGTTGATTTTTTATTTAAACTAACTAAATGAAATTAAATGCGTCTAAACCTAAATTGTGAGAATCATAAATGCAAGTAAATGAAAGTACGCGAGTAAAACTAAAAGTGCACGAAGCTAAAGCAGTGTAAACAAAAGCAATTCAAGTAAATAAGCAAGACAAGTAATCAAAACATAAATTGCATTAAATCTAAAATCAAAACATCATCCAAACATGTAAACTAAATGCGGCAAAAATCATAAATCCAAACTAAACATACCCAAATGATAACTAAAACATCAGAAACATGACCCAATCCATAAAACCGCAAAAACCCAATTAACAAACATCTTAAACATCAAATAAATTCGGAATGAACAATAACAATGTAGAAAATATAAAGGGAAAGTCATAGAACACGAAGAAATGGCATGCAAAGCAATCCTAAAGCAAAACCCATAATAGAAACCTGCAGAAAACATAAATGAAAGCAATAAATCAGTCAAAACGAAATCAAAATGCAGAAAATGTAAATGAGAGGCAATTAAAACTAAAATGTATTTGCAGAAATGTAAACTTAACAACTAAAAGAATGTAAATTGTAAATGGAAACAACTATAACCCTGAAGAAACCTAAAATCTATTCTAATCTAATCTAATGTGTGAATGATTTCTAATCTAATCATGAAACCTTCAAAATTCCCTCTTTATCGAAGAACCGATAATTTCATTGCTCGACATGGGCGTGCTGACCATGGCATGGATCGTGCTCCATGTTTTCAATCAAATAGCACAGTATCAACACGTGTAGAACACGCTTTGTGCCAAAATTAATTCAACACGGTTGTCGTGCTACATAGCACTTCAATTTCTCAGCACGCCCTTGTGCTTTCATAGATGGGTTATGTGTGGATTTTGGGCCTAAATGGTGACCATCACGACCCGTGCTATTCGGCACAACAAGCTTGTTGGCACTGTTTAAGCCTATTTCTCTCCCGAATCAATGCAAACCTGTCCACAAATCTGTTTCAAATTATAAACAATACTATTGCATGAAGAATCAAAACCATGCAAAAACAGTCGATAATCTATAAAGATATAAATTATTCTGTATGTAAAATCACATTTGAACTTAAAAGGTATTTTTCAATCAAAACCGGTACTTTTAAATGAAATTTTTAGTGAAAATTAAGCCAAGATATGCGCGTAATACACAACTACGGTATGAAAAAAAAAGTTCATATTACGTGTGCATCATGCATAATCATGTATTTCTCCTCTTAATTCAATCTTTGAACTCAAATTTCCTACTATTTACATTTTTCTATCTAAACCATATATATAACCTTTAAAATTTGAAAATAGACTCTCAAATTTTCTTACCTCTTTATTGCCCTTGTCTGATTATACTTACTCAAACCTTTCCGCTTGGATTTTTCAAAGTGTTAATGGATGAGGAATGATGATCGATGCAGGTGTAAATGGTTTCCTACGTGTTTTTGGTTTAAGAATGAAAGAACATGCTTCTTTCTGCTTTATATTAGTTTTCTATCACACCTGTTTGTTTTTTATTAGGTTTGTGAAAAACTAACAGCTTGACACGGCCGTGTCGCTTTATCACATGACCTGTGCTGATCCACACAATCATCGTGGTAAAAAGTACGACCACCGTATTCATCATTTCCCAGAAATATGGTCATGATCATACTTTTTTAGGAGCACAACCACCGTGTACGGCGGCATGCCCACCTTGCTAAAATTAGCTTGTGCAAATTTTAACTCTGTTTCACATACATATTCACTTATATTATGAATTCAACATATTTCTAAACTTTATACATTTGGTTTATTCTTAATTTCTGGGTTTATTTCACTAATTAGTAGTTATTAGGACAAGGATGTGATAATATCGTATCTAAATAATTACATAAAATTATATTTAATTAATAAAACAATTTATATATACACATACTAAATTACAATAAAGAACACAGACATTCAAATTCACTATGCACAATAATTATAACATATATCAAAATAAATTAAAACTTTATTTAAATATAAAAACAGTTGGGAATTAACTTAAAACTTACAGTTATATCAGTTCAAGCTTCTGACGAACGAACATTCTAAAGGATTCGTCGCTCTCGTCTTCACACAATATCGATCACAAAATTTCATATAAATATATAGGATATACATTTGAAAGAAGAATGACAATGTATTTATAGACAATTTAGGGGAGAAATTTTCCACCACATTTAGCAACCACTTGAATACTAAAATTTTGTTCACTAAATGGATTTATGTGGTGGAAAATTTTGGCGGGTGAATTTAGCAACAACGTGGATGCTAAATTTAGCATCCATGTAGTCGCTAAATTCAACTGCCAAAACTTTCCGCCTCACTGATCATCGAGGAGAAATCTTTAGCAACACATGGATGCTAAATTTATTTTTTTTCTTGCACGTGGATGTTAAATGACCTCGTTAAAATTTTTCGCCCTATTGTTCATCTTGGTGTGTATTTTACATCCATGTGGATGCTAATTCTTCTTTGTGTTTAGCGATCACGTGGACGATAAATGCGTGTATTTAGCGACCAATTTTTTAATGCTAATTTTTGGCTGTTAAATTCGTAGAATCTTGTTGTGTTCATTTGGCGGATTAATCTAATACATCTTCTTTTTAGTGTATCTATGTTAGTTATGCTCTATGATTGGTGAAACACAATCATCTCACAAATCAACATTCTAATTTTAATCCATTATAATTCTCATTTTAAATGATCAACTAGAGATGGTCAGTTATTATCTTTTGCTGACATGTTTCACTATGAGTACTCAGATTGATAATTGAATACGAATCATTCTACTCATTCTATATGCATGAAGATTTAGATAAATAAAATATATTTATTTTATCTTTATTATTCTATTATAATAATAAAACTATATATATATGAGACAATTATATTAAAACTTAAAACTTATACTAACAATATAAGTAGACTAAATATCCTCATTTTTTTTCACGTCCACTTGTAATCCAAAGCAATGTTATAAAAATCGGACCAAACCTGCCGGTCGGATCGGTGAACCGGTAAACCGGTCACTGGTCCGATCCCGATTCACCATTCAAACCGGTCTACAAGCGAACCGGCTTTAAACTGGTAAAAACTGGCAAACTGGTCGGTTCAATCGGTGAATCGGACTGGTTTTTAAATATTAAAAAATTATATAATTTAAAAATTATATAATTTTCTATATTTATATATAATTATTTATTTATTTATATTATTTTTAAATTACCGGTTCAACCAGTAAACTATCGGTTTGACCAATGAACCAACCACTCAGTCCTTTTTTCGGTTCGATCTCCGGTCCGATTCTGATAACACTGATCCAAAGTCTTCAAAATTTAATGATATTATATACATAATAAGCCAAAAAATCAATGGAGGAGGTTTGACATCATACGAAGAGTGTTGAGTTCAAGTTAGAGCTGTCAGTTTTTGACACGAAACGCTTTTAGGATGATTTTGATTTGACATAAACGGGGTTTGTGTCATAAATGTGTCGATCTGTTTATGACACACGAAAATTAAGCATGTTCGTGTCATAATTGTGTCGACACGTTTATAAAAAGATTGACCTGTTTAACATAAACAGGTAAGCGTGTCGTGTGTCAACACGAGACATATGTCAACACGAGACAATTAATGACATGTATCCGATCCATCTAACCGTCAATAAAATTTTTTTTAAAAAAAAAACAATAACCCTAATTCAAAGTTCCAACATTTGACCTAACCCATTTTATTTCTCCAATCTAAATTGCAGCCGCCCGTCAGTCTCACAATCTCAAGCCTCAACTTAACTCTTGCGACTCTATTGTTTGCTCAAGTCTTCAACCCTAAGTCCTAACACTTGAAACCACTTTACATAACTCAAAGCCCTCATTTATCTCCATTATTGGTTCTCTCTTTTCCCACCAAAAGGCTTCAAAGCTTATCATTTTTTTTTTCTGATTGGAGCTTGAGATTTGGTATTAAATTTGCTTTTCTTTTTACTCCCATCATTTTTGCAGTTCATATGGTTTCGTTTTCCTGAATGGAATGTCAATATCATTTATGCCAATATCATTTTTTTTCCATTTTGTCTTGCATTTAAAATTTTAATTCATTTAAAATTTAATTGTGTTAAATGTGTCGTGTCAACACGCTTAATAAACAAGTCGTGTTCGTGTTTTAAACTTTGACCCGTTTAGTAAACGTATCGTGTTCGTGTCACGTGTAATCGTGTTTAATAGTTGAAGTTGAGGGATTCATGAAAGAAATCAAACATGATAAATCTTTTAGCCGTACAACTACAACGAGCGTTCTTTCCCGACTTTATCCTTAACTACTTATTATTTTATTCGTCTCATTTTAAGTATTGACTTTTATATTACTTTTTTTATTCTTTAAAATTTATTAATTTAATATTAAATTTTTATTCTTTAAGGATTATCAAATTTTTATCACTATTTTATCTAAAATTTTCATTTTCTATTTTGTTTAGAAGAGTAAATAAGTCATTTACACCTTATTTATTAACTTTCTTAATTTTTATGAAAAATTTAAATTAACACATTTTAAAGAACAGAGAGAATATATATTTTTAAAAACTTTATTTAATACAGTTATTTTTTTAAAATTTATATTTATTTAATTTTAATAGGTCAATTGAATTGACTTAATAAGAATAGAATTTTATCTTAGATAGTAACCACATAAAAAAATGTGATTGATTATATGAATTTAAAACAGTAAATTTTTATCATTAATATGTAAATTTGTTTTAATAAATTTTTATAAATTTTAAAATACTCGAAAGGATTATTTTGTAGCATGACATAAAGAATATTACAAATATATTTACTCATTCTTGTTTGATTTTAAATAACATACACATTTTGAATTCCTCAAGTCACATGCACCCATCTTTACACCCTTAAAATAAGAACCCATCTCGAAAATATATCACAGATCTTAGGATTGAATATCAAATATTTGTACTATCTGCAAAAATATGAAACATGAAGCATGTGCAAAACATCAACAAGTTCAATACAAAAAACTATCGCCATACTTTTCTAGTTTTTTTTTTCAAAACAAAGACGGAATTGACTTATTGGTTAATAATTTTTTGAAAAAAAATCGGGTTAGACTATGAACTAAGAACATAGAATTTCAAAGAGATCTGATAAACAGTAGGTCAAAATCTGTATTTCTTCTTTAATATCGTTATGAAACCAGAAATGAAATCTCGCATTTGATTGACTCTCGTTATCACTTAATCTAGGGTACGGAATTGACTATTATGCGTTGTGAACAGCGTTGGTTTGAAGAAACAGACAATAATAACAACACAAAACATAACATAAACAAAATAATATAAAACAGGAGCCAAATTGAGAAAATGAAAGAATGGGAAACTTAGCATTGACCCGTCACATGTGTTTCTCACAAATCCCCAAACACGTGAGTGACTTTCGCGCGAACTTTCACAATATAAACACCACCTCCTCCTCTTCCTTGCCCTCGCCATTCCCACCCAACAATAAAATACTACTACTTGACAACTCCCCCCACCTGTTTAACTCTCCTCCTTCCGGCCTCCACCGCCTTCCATGGAGGCTTCTCCCCGCAAACCCATCTCTAAACCCACCCTTCAACTTGTCCCCGACGACCTTCCAAACCCCAAAGATTCTCTCCCTCTTCCTTTGTATATTATCAATGCCTTCTTCTTCTCTATATTTTTCTATGTTGTCTACTTTCTTTTAACTCGTTGGCGTGAGAAGATCCGCAATTCCACTCCGCTCCATGATGTTACTTTGTCCGAGATTTTTGCTATTGTTGCATTTCTGGCTTCATTTGTGTATCTTCTCGGATTCTTTGGGGTTGATTTTGTCCAGTCTTTAATTCTTAGGCCATCTAGTGATGTTTGGGGTAGCGATGATGACGATGAGGTTGATGTTATTGTGAGAGAGGATGGTCGTAAGGTTCCTTGCGGTCAAGCTCTTGACTGCGAAGTCCTCACTTGTAATAAAACTCCAACCCTTCTCGTTGACCCAGTTGTTGCTGCAACTCCAAAAGCCGTAGGACAATTTAACGCGGAACTTTTTGGACAGAAATTAAGCGAAGAGGATGAGGAATTGGTGGAGTCTGTTGTGACTGGAAAGACACCATCATACGCTTTGGAGTCCAAGTTGGGAGATTGTAAAAAAGCAGCTTTAATTCGACGAGAAGCCCTGCAGAGAATTACAGGGAAGTCTTTGAATGGACTACCTTTAGAAGGATTCAATTACGAGTCGATTTTGGAACAGTGCTGTGAGATGCCAATTGGGTATGTCCAAATTCCAGTGGGAATTGCTGGGCCATTGTTACTTAACGGAATTGAGTACACGGTTCCCATGGCGACCACAGAGGGTTGCTTGGTGGCTAGTACTAATAGAGGTTGTAAAGCCATTCATTTGTGTGGTGGAGCCACAAGTGTGCTGTTGAAAGATGGTATGACTCGTGCACCTGTTGTCAGATTCGGAAGCGCCAAACGAGCCGCTCAATTGAAGCTTTACTTGGAGGATCCTGCTAATTTTGACCCTGTTGCCGCCGCTTTTAACAAATCTAGTCGATTTGGAAGGCTACAAACAGTTAAATGTGCTATTGCTGGCAAGAATTTGTACTTGAGATTTTGTTGTACTACTGGTGATGCTATGGGGATGAATATGGTCTCTAAAGGCGTACAAAATGTTTTGGATTTTCTCCAAACTGATTTCCCTGATATGGACGTTATTGGCATATCTGGTAAGATTAAGCCATGGCTTCATTTTTAGTGGTATTTTGATATGTTTCTTATATGATGTGCAACTAAACTGAAATGAATCAATTCAGGTAACTTCTGCTCAGACAAGAAACCGGCAGCTGTTAACTGGATTGAAGGGAGAGGAAAATCGGTGGTGTGTGAAGCTATCATTAAGGGTGATGTGGTGAAGAGAGTTTTGAAGACAAACGTGGAGGCATTGGTTGAGCTAAACATGCTTAAGAACCTCACTGGCTCAGCTATGGCTGGTACCCTAGGAGGTTTCAACGCTCATGCTAGTAACATAGTTACTGCAATTTACATAGCTACGGGTCAAGATCCTGCTCAGAATGTGGAGAGTTCTCACTGTATTACTATGATGGAGGCAGTTAACGATGGACAAGATCTTCATGTATCGGTTACCATGCCATCCATCGAGGTTGGGACAGTGGGAGGGGGAACCCAACTGGCATCTCAGTCAGCATGTTTGAATCTACTGGGGGTGAAAGGCGCAAGCAAGGAGAGACCAGGGGCGAATGCTAGACAACTGGCTTCCATAGTAGCAGGTTCAGTTCTTGCGGGAGAGCTGTCACTCATGTCAGCCATTGCAGCAGGACAACTTGTTAGGAGCCACATGAAGTATAACCGCTCAAACAAAGGGTGAATTTTAGGGTAAATTTTAATATGAAGCCAACGAGGAGGGGACTCGATGAGTCTCATTTTTTATTTTACTGAAATTGCGCAGTTTATGTAAAATGAAAATTGTTTTTATTAAATAAATCAATTGTTCAGATTTATTTTTGTTGTATCTGACGGTTAAAATTCGTTGCCTCATTGGGACCCTTTTTTTAAGGGACTCATAGTAAAAGGCCCCAAATTTTAGGTGAATTTTAGTATGAAGACTTTAATGAGACATTTATTTTAGACCATTAGATTTTGATAAAAAAATTTCAACTATTGAAATAATTAAGTAAAGATGTATGCAAGTTGGTTAGGGAATAAGTGGTTTAATTTGGTTGACCAAAAAACCTACTAAACCTACCCAAAAGCCAAATTGTGAACAAAAAAATCAATTTAAACTCCTTTCATTTAAAACATGCCTGCACATTTCTTAACCAAACCCAAAAAAAATTCAGTCTCTTATTCCTTTTGAAGGTGGAAATGCTTCCAATTGTGGAGGGTTAAAATTTTTCCGTCAAACACATATCGTAAATGTGAAGATAATTCCATTTCATTATCATCTCTTACAAAATAGGTAAATTTTTGTCTAAATTCTGTAGATTTTTAAAATGGGGCTTGTGAAATCTGTATTAATATTTTATGTGCTTTATCAGGAAGTTCATGTGTGTTTTAGCCTAAATCAATAGGATATTGGTGATTTTATGTTTTCAAGATTGTGTTTTTTAGCATTGTCATTTAGATTGAAACAGTTCAAAAATTTTCAAAGTATTGAAGTTGGAATTTTTTTTACAGATTTGAATCAATTTTTGTTATCTATACAAACGACATTGCTTGTGCAAGTCCTGGTTAAAACGTATTTAACAGTTTTTGATAATTTTCAAATTGATGAATACTTGGACTAATTGACCTTTGAGAAGTTACTCATGAACATAAGATAACTCTGATAAATACATTAATATCAAATTAGTTGTTGAACTTGTAATATCATAACCAAGATAAAATAAGAATTATTATGTTATTACATAAGTTGTTTTCCTTCTTAGTCTCTTTTACTATTCTTAATTATTAACTTCCCTTATGTTCTTATCTTCTGATTTGTTCAAGATATAAAAATTGCACCAAAACAATTTGTGGTCTCATTCTTGTCTACTCTCTGATGTTTTCACTGGCAACGTGAAAATCCTCGCAATGTTGCAATTTGGAATTGATGGGACAAAGGTGACAATAAAACAAACGATCGAATTTTTATTTCATTGTTGATGTCATGTTGTAGCTTTCTTTACTGGATGTTTTTATGCATCAATAGATATTTTAAAACATAACAATTTTATAATTAGATAAATTGAAGTCGTTAATTAAATAATTATAAAATATTGGGTAGATATGTATACAAATTATAGGAATGGTAATTATATAAATATTATATTAAATATATATAAAAATACAATGTTTAATAAAAATATGCATTTCAATAAATTAACTTAATTATTCTGTAAAATATAAAATTAATTATTATACTACTTATATTACTGAAAATATCATAGTTAAGTAACAATCATATATATTACGTAATTTAACCTTATTTTTAGTAAAACAATTAATTATTATGTAAAAGTCTTTTTTATTGAATTACATGCACAATTTACTCAAAAGACAATATTTTCGTATAAAAACAATATTCAGTAAAAAAATATGCATTTCAGTAAATTAACTTAATCATTTCGTAAAATATTAAATGACTCATTATAGTATATATATTAATGAAAATATTGTAATTCAGTAATAGTCACAACTATTAAGTAATTCAATCTTAGTTTTAGTAAAATTACTAAAAATTACGTAAAAGTACTTTTTACTGAATTATATGCATGATTTACTCAAAAGTCAATACTTATGTAAAAAAACGATATTCAATAAAAGATATACATGTTAAGTAAGTCAACGTAATCATTCCGTAAAATATAAAATTACTCGTTGTA
>CANYCX011775789.1:0-22211 GCA_948193385.1 Breynia disticha f. nivosa | reverse complement strand
TTTAGGTTTTGGAAGGTTTCTTTCGTGGAAGGATGGAAATGAGAATAAGAGATGCATCTTTCCTTATGTTATACACTTATACATATGTTGGAAATGACCAATTTGCCCTTGCTTCCTTCTTTTAAAATTTTCTCTCTCCCGGAATTCATAACGTACCTCGTTTTTAATTTTATAATAAATTATACACTCTCTTATCATTATTTATTTAATTATAATTCGCGAAAATTTAATTCGCATAATTTCCAAAATAATTAATAATTTCGTAAAAATTCATAAAAATTGGAGGCGTTACAAATATATTAACATTCTTATCCTCATTTATGAAACAAATTTTTTAATAGTGGTCTTTCCCAATAAAAATTTTTAATGACATAATAGTAATAATACATAATTTAACTAACTTTAAATATCACAACTACTCATTTCTTAAAAACTATAAAAATCAAACTGTGTTTATTTTTATATGACGGAGGATGTATAATAATAGTAAAAACGTCCTTGCCGGTAATAAATAAAGATGTCCTCGCCTAAGAACTCAAACCACATGCACGCCGGTAGGCTTCTTTTGGTTGTCTTGTCCGAACTTGAAAAATCAAAATAGATGGCTTGACTGACCAGACGAAAGCAAATCTGTAACGCAAGTGGTCCACTGCGTTCTGGACCAACTTCTAAATAATTGAAGTTGGCATGGCCATACTACAAGTAAAACCAAAAAAAAAATACTACAAGTAAATAAAATCTAACCACCCGGGACCCTCCTCGAATCGGATTAGTCTCAGCTCAGTGGATCGGAGATATCATGGCTCAGACAAAAAAAAAATACTACAAGTAAAACCCAACCGGCCGACCAGGATTCATAACCAAGTTATAAAACTCTCTTTATAATGCGTTTTTTAGAAAGTTAAATAGAATTTTACAGTAGGTACTACTATAAACGTTCTTTGAGTTTAATTTTTTTTTAATTTTAGACTAAGACACCATCTTCTCACTTTAATTTTTATAAAAAAAATTGCATAACGTCATAATCATCATAGAGTGATTGCATCTAAAATACATGTGTTATTCGGTCTGAAAGATGAGAAATATCTCATATTCTCTAAAAAGTGTTGGTCTCATGATTTTATAATTACATAATAATCCTCCTATTATAAAATTTTTGACATTAAGTTTAATTTAACTCTCTATTGATCAATAAAAATAAATTTGAAATAGAAAACGACAAAAAAAAAAGATAATGTAACTGTGGATATGATTTGAAAACGTTGTCTATATTCTTTTTTATGAGTATGTTTTTTTTTAGTATGGTTATTTAGTAGGAAATAATGTGAAAGAATTATCGGTATAACAGCCGCATAAATATGTTTATATACAAAATTTATAGGAAAAAAATGAATATTCGCTTAGAAATTGAAAAAAAAAAAAGAAATGGCTACAACAATGATAGTAAACTTATTCATTATATACTAACAATGATAGCAATGCGATAAACTAGAAAGTGAGGTGAAGTTGAAGTAGCGTGGACTATTTAGAAATTCTCCATCAATTTGAGGGAGCAAGCTAGCAAAAGAGAATCAACGATTGAGAATCAAACGAGGGTTGATGTTAATGTTATAAAAAATAGACTGAACCGATTGGTCGAATTAAGAAACTGATGAATTTATATACACAAGAGAATTAATAGATGAGTACTTAGTTCAAAATCGAGGGTTGATGTGGTGTATTATCTACACATGTTATGTTGGACTTCTTTGAAACACATTATGTTAGATTTATATAGAAAAATATATTCAAATGACAAGTGCATTTTCTTTCATCTCATTATAATAAAGTAGTGCACATCAACTTTTTTTTAAATTGATGTTTTTAAAGTTTATTTAGAGTATGTACTGTGATAAAATATTTTTAGAGGCTATAGTTTGAATTGTTACAATTTATTGACGGAGTTCCCGGTGATTATAAACACACAATCGTGTAATTAAAGTATCTGTCTGTGTATGTTTGGGAGAAATCTAAAGTGACTGCATATACGAGTGTGTAGTTGTCTGTGTAGTGAAACAGAAAGCTACATAGACAAACACATGAGCGTGTCATTTGTATGCGTATAGTTAGAGAATTGTTGCATTGAATTACGTGAACGAGATTAGACTGTATCTTAAATTACACAGTCGTGTAATATCTTTGGCATAAATACATACATCATAACGCATTGATACGCACTACATTATAATTTATAAGTATATAATAATTATATTCGTAGTATTTCATACATGTCATTAAAAATTATACCATTTCTCTAATTTTTACAAAAAAAATTCTAGAAAAGTGATATTATTTTCATACATCTCAATTTATCCTTTACAATAAGGTCAATTGTCATTGTCATGGCAACATTAAAGATAACTTTCTTATTGAAAATATGCAAAAAAAATAAGTTAAAGTGTAAAAAATTTCTCTCTCAATGACACTCCGATAATTAAATTAATAAATTAGAAATTGAATAACCAATTAATCAAAATAATAGTATCCTAAGGAGATAAATGATCTATTTATAGATAACTATTGATAATTTTGTGAACATAATTTCTATATCCGGAAGATCATTTTATCTTTCTTCAAATTTGTACTTATTCTTATTTAAAATTCCTATCTTGTCCTTAAATGAATTTGATAAATTACATAATGTGCTCCAATTGATTTTATTGAGCGTTACCGATCGCCTTACGTCACTAATAATACCATTGAGTTTATTATTAATTTTAATTTAATTACTAATTTAATATTAATCTTATCATAACTAAGAGTAAAAAAATTCGATAATGCAGAAAAAAAAAAAAAGATAAAAGCCAGCATCTCAAAACGGGGATGATGTAGATCTTTTAGATCCCTCTCTCTATAAATATCCACTCACTCTACTCCTTCACTACACTCTCGCCCAAACAAAATGAGAGATTCTAGTGTTATGTCTTTCCCATTTCTGCTCTTTGCTTTTGTTTTAGTGTCAAGTAGTGTTATCCAGAGCAGTGCACACTCATCGGAAGTCGATGGAGGAGCAATTGAAGCAGAGAAGGTTGTGTTTGATACGGGAGGATTGAGCAGGGAGAGCTTTCCGAAAGGATTTGTGTTCGGAACGGCGACGTCTGCTTATCAGGTTGAAGGAATGGCTGATAAAGAAGGTCGTGGGCCCAGCATTTGGGACGAATTTGTGAAGATTCCCGGTAAAACTCTCTACTACCTTTTATTGTTACTTTGAATGGTGAAATGTCGTTTTCGAGGTTACTTGTAATGTTTTGTTATTTATAAAAAATATTGTAAAAATTAGAGAGTTATATGTATTATTCCTGTCGTTTGATGAAAAATCCACTCGTTTAAGCAATATTACCAAAATCAGATCGAATCGATCTATAGAATTGGTTATTCGATTTTAGTTCAGTTTTACCATTCAGATTATATTGTAAGTGAATCAATATCGAATTAGTAAAAAATCAGTAATTCGATTTTTTTTTTTTTTGAAATCATCAGTAATTCGATTTAATCAACTGACATTGTATACTTAGATCTTAAGCTTCTTTGTATAAGAAAGGTTTATTATATAAGATTTAAAATGAGTCTTAATCTCAACCTCCATTTACTTACCAAAAAAAAAGAGTCTTAATCTAAAATTTAATTAGATTTTTATGAGTATTTATTTTAGTGGGTCACTTTTTTCAAGTTTAAGAGAGACAGACAAATTATGGGAAGACTGGAATGCTTGATTTGTTCCATTTAAAATAATTGAGGAATATCTGCTCAAACAAATTAAAAAAGTTTCAGAGACTGATTACGCCATACATTATGGGAGACACATCTTTCATTCACACCCTCTGGAGTCCGGACAATAATCAAGCAAATCTCCTCGTAATGCTAAATAGCTTTATACTAATTTTGGCTGATTTGCAATATTCAATTTTTTTTTCTGCATAAGATATGATATCCAATATATTCATAAAGTAGGTTTTTTATTATATGTGAATAGGTATTGTGGCCAATAATGCTACAGGTGAAGTTACAGTGGACCAATACCATCGTTACAAGGTAGGACCTCTTATCTTTTATCATAAAACATCTCTGATAGCAGAGTTCTCTTTATTTTAATTTTTTTCTTTAAAATAAAGATTTAACAAAAAAAAAATTATTTCAATCCACTTTTTACACTTTTTATTTTTAAATATAAAGTATAGAGTTACCTTTACTATTCAAATTTAAAGAATAAGAAAAGTTCTTTATCTTTTACCATCACTTTATGATTAGCAGAGTTCACCTTTATTATGTTCTTTAAAACTCTCCAAAACAAACATATATACCATTAACTCTCTTTTATTTTAAAAAAGTGGCTGGAGATTTAGGTAAAGAGTGAATAATAGAGAATAAGATTGAAAAACAACTATGATTTAGCTCTTTAATTTTTAACTTACTTTTTATTTAACTTAAAATTACTGCTAAATTTACCAAACAGCATTGGAGTTGCTTATGCTGTAAACGTGAATCCAATCTTTTTGCAATGTTTTTTTTGT
The DNA here is from genome assembly GCA_948193385.1 of Breynia disticha f. nivosa. Taxonomy (NCBI): domain Eukaryota; kingdom Viridiplantae; phylum Streptophyta; class Magnoliopsida; order Malpighiales; family Phyllanthaceae; genus Breynia; species Breynia disticha. Next base: position 17,661 of record CANYCX011775789.1, on the reverse strand, counting down.
TTAATTACAATTTTAGGAATACCATTTTAATCATTTTAAAACCATGCAAAAAAAAAAGTGAGGGAGAGATCTATATGGGCACCTTTTTTGAAGCTTTTTTACAGAACAAGAATCATGCTAAGGCTGTTGAGAATTACATAAGACTAACCAGTTTTGTTGCTAATTCGTTTTTATCCCTTTAGAAAACTCTAAAAAAACCTACTACAAAAATTCCACTAACGTTAAACTTCAAATGTAATATGAAGTTATTGTCGAATTTTAACTTTTTTTTTTCCTGAAATGAAATCTTACTTAGTTCGGTTTCTGAACTTCGTAATATCAAGAAATAGGAAAACTAATTAACAATGTAAGCAGGGAAGCACAGAAATATGATAATCGATTCTTGGTACTGCTGGACAAAATTATAATCTATTTGCATGAATCACATTATTTATCAATAGAAATATCATTAGAAGTAGCGGCAGCAATATATCTCTTTTATTTTCTTTTGAACCATATTAAGTTTTAATGGGAAATTAAAGTTTGTTATTTCACTTATGCAGGAAGACATAAATATCATGGCTAAGTTGAACTTTGATGCCTATCGCTTCTCAATTTCATGGTCTAGAATTTTCCCTGGTAAAAAGAAATTCATTCAGTCTCCTTTCTCTTCTTATACATTCGAATGGTTTAATGACAATGTAAAACCTCAACTAATCGGTTCAAATTACCATATCGTTCAATCCTATTGCAGATGGAACCGGAAAAGTGAACTGGAAAGGAGTTGCGTACTATAATAGGTTGATTGACTACATGATTGAAAAAGGTTAGACTTTGCTCAGAATACAGTTATTTGTGATTGACAATGGCAAAAGAATCTTATTGATTCTTATGTTTTTTTTTGTAGGAATTACACCATATGCAAACCTTAATCACTATGATATTCCTTTAACACTTGAGAAGAAATATAAAGGGTGGTTGGGTCGACAAGTAGTGTAAGCACAACATTAATATTTGAGTTTTAGCAAAGTGTTCATCTGATTTTGAAGCGATTTATGTGACTATTTCCTCCAACATTATATCTGCGATTCAAGATTTCCATGTTATTGCAAACCATGCAGGAAGGATTTTGCAGATTATGCAGACTTTTGCTTCAAGACTTTTGGAGATCGTGTGAAGAATTGGATGACATTCAATGAACCTAGAGTGGTGGCGGCGCTTGGTTATGATAATGGATTCTTTGCTCCCGGAAGGTGCTCAAAAGCATATGGAAATTGTACTGAGGGGAATTCTGGCACCGAGCCTTATATTGTTGCACACAGTTTGATTCTATCACATGCAGCTGCAGTGCATAGATATCGTGAAAAATATCAGGTAGGTCCTGTTCTGTCACTACATGTTAGCATTCATTTGATTGAGATTGATGATCTTTTCCAATCTTCTCTGATAAACATGTTTAATTGCAGAAACAACAAAAGGGGAGGATTGGAATTCTCTTAGATTTCGTCTGGTATGAGCCTCTTACCAGATCAAAGGCTGATAACGAAGCTGCTCAAAGAGCAAGAGACTTTCATGTCGGATGGTAATGTTCCATATGCTTTCCTCTTTTCTTTACCTCTTGAGAGCTAAGAATCCTTAGGTTCTCTTGGGAACTCTTTCCAGTTCGATAAATACAACTCTTATTTAACTTATTAAAGATGTAATGCGATTAAATTTTCATCCCTGAGGTTTCTCTGACAGTGTGGTACTGGCATCACTTCAGGTTTATTCATCCCCTTGTCTATGGTGAGTATCCGAAAACAATGCAATATATTGTTGGGGATAGGCTCCCTAAGTTTACAAAGAGAGAGATACAGATAGTAAAGGGCTCGTTCGATTTTGTGGGCATTAACCAGTATACAGCTTACTACATGTTTGATCCACACAAGGCAAAAGCAAAAGACTTCAGTTACCAAGAAGACTGGAACGCTGGATTTGCTTGTAAGAATCTTCTTTACCTCCATTTAAATAACCTAATCTTCTTTACCTCTTGGGATACATTAAAACTTTTCTTGTGCTCTCTTTGATCTGTTGTTAATAAGCTGTGGTTTCTTGTCAATTTACAGTTGCGAAAAACAACGTCCCAATTGGTCCAAAGGTAATTTTCTTTCTAGCACATGTTTTCGCAGTTTTAAAATCCATCCATTCACTGTTTATTTCATATCTGAAAACATATTGACTAATTGCAGGCAAACTCCTATTGGCTTTACAATGTTCCATGGGGATTGTACAAGTGTTTGATGTACATTAAAGAGCGATACGGCAACCCTACAGTGATATTATCTGAAAATGGTATGATTCAATGCTTATTTTTACTCTGTTCAATCCATTTTATCTCACAATTTCGGTGCTTTCGATCATTAATTAATGCCAGAAGTCTATACTCAATGCAGGCATGGATGATCCTGGGAATGTAACACTCCCAAAGGGGTTACATGATACAACAAGGATGAATTACTACAAAGGATACATAACTCAATTGAAAAAAGCAGCAGATGATGGAGCTAATGTGGCAGGTTATTTCGCATGGTCATTGCTTGATAACTTCGAATGGAGATTAGGTTACACATCAAGGTTCGGAATAGTTTATGTTGATTTCTCTAGTCTTAAGAGGTATCCCAAAATGTCTGCGTATTGGTTTAGGCAGCTACTTAATAGGAACAAGAGTTAAGCAGCGCAGCCTGAGACAGAGAAGGTGTGTTTTGATTTAGTTTATTTTGGTGTAAGAAGCAATGATGCTTTGTAAGATCTATGGTTTTGTGTTGATCAGTGAAGGAATAAAAATGTGAGAAGTTATTATATATAACGGTATGTAATTTTCTTGTATAACTTTCCATAATTAAATAACAAAATAACTTGTTCTTTATCGATGTGTTCTCTTCTCTTGTTTTCACATTATGTGTTTCGCTTATTTTTTGGTATGAACCTCCTGGTATCCCAACGCATTAGTCGAGATTAATCTGGGTTCGGGGTGAGAGGCATGGTTCCTTCCTCACGAGGCGACTCTCTTCGGACTCAAATCTCAATTCAAACTTTCATAAGATTGTTAAATTGTCAGTTTAACCGACAGTCGTGTGTTTCGCTTGTATTGCTGATGTAACATAAATATCTCCATTGAAAAAGGAAACTTAGTTGAATGGAGGCATCAAAAACCGCCAAATGTCAAAGCCAGTTGTGTGCTCAGAAATAACCTACGCAAGCAGCAACACAAATCTGAGGCCCTCTCCATCCCACTCCACAACTTCCTCCTCTTTTCACATTATAATTATGCCCGTCCCAAAAAATTGTGTTAGTGGTCACATTTAATTCCCAACACAATTGCATGCATCTTCCATCCCTAAAATTCATATTTTCATTCTTGAAACTTTCATTAATCGGGTTTAGCATTCGTAAAATTTCAAAAAATTATTCGAATTGTTATGCTAAATTTTAAGGAGTTTTCTGTAGACATTCTTGAATTTTTACGTTTGAATCTATCAATTCAGTGCTTCTTCGGTTTTGCGTTCTTTCTTTTATCCTCTTCCCAGAGATTTAAATAAAAGATGTCAAAATATGTATCAATTCAGTCCAGAATAACTCAAAACCCCACCTTCTTCCTTCCCTCCCATCACTACGCTCGCTCTTTCAGGTATTTTTTCTAACTCTTTCTTCTCTTCAGAATCTCTTCCGTTTATTCATTTTAATATCTGAGTTTCGTCAAATCATTCTTAATTTGAGAAAATTTTATTCTTCTGATTTCATCAGTTATATGTTCAGTTATTGCGTGATGATTTTCATCACTAAAATCAAACTCGTTGTTAGTGTTAGGCAAGTGAAATATTGAATTTTGGGTATCCTTGATCATGTCATCCTGCGAAATTAATCAGCTAATAATTCTGTTAATGTTGATCGTTATTTATGTTGTCTTCTTTCTAGATGTGTTCATTTCGGTATAGATAAATTGGGTTTTGGCCATTTCTGAGCGAATCTTAGTTGCTGGTTGATGATGCAGCGCTTGCATTTATAACGCATGTATATATTGCATTCATAATGCAAAGTGAGGCCTGAGATTACTTCTGCCATTTTTCGCTATTATGCTTGAATGAGTTTCTGTAAGTTCTATGAAGCTGAATTTTGTTCATGTGAGCAATCTGGTTTATTGGTCGAAAACATAATGGTTTCTTACGATTTGCTCGCTTACATGATGAGTAGTTATGTTTCACCTTTCTTGTCAAGATCATTGAGTTCAGATTAACTGTTTAATATCAAGTTTAAAAATAGGTTGCGATGATAATACAGTGTTTTTAGTGTTTTGTTATCAATTGCTAACTTCACTCTGATTTTCAGTACCAATATGCCAAACAAGAACTAACAAACTTGTTCGTCAATTCCACTGCATTTTCTGTTTGCACAATGAGTATTTGATTGTATAAAAATTCCTTTATGAAAACTCATTACATTTTAAATTAATTTAGCTATTGCTAGAAAGCTGTGAATTATTTTTCTCATTTTGTTGTCTAATTTAGCTAAAAAACAATGAGCAGTATGTGTACAATCGGTAGGCCCCATGCAGTTCTTGTATCCTTGATGTGCCGCAGTTTTACACACCAGGCTCGATCCAGAGTTAAAGTTTCATTCAGAAACCTTGAAAACTTGAAGCCTTCTTTTTCATCACCGTCTGTCTCGTCTCCTTGGCTTAATGGAAACGAGACGTGGTTTCGCTTTAACCAGCGGAAAACTGCAATTAAGGCAGCATCTAATTGGAATGATGAGAAGTCTCCATATGAAACTCTTGGTAATGCTTGCACATGTTCTTTTCTCTTTGTTCTAAACGGACAGTATGAGACATTTGTTAGAGATGCAGTATGATATCGAAAGCATACTTATGAGGAGCAAGAAATTATTTACAAAACTATGTCGAATATAATTATTGCAATAATGATTTTTAATTACAAAATGAATTCTGAAAGCAAACCTAAATATTAGGTTTGTTCATTGCATTATGCGAGGAAGCTTCATTTCCACCGAGGGGATTTTAGCTCTGTTTTTGAGTTTATCTTTTGGCTCTTCTGCCCACAGGAGAGAGTATTCTTTGTCATTTTTCACTGATCCATTGATGCGTAATTATTAATCAGAATATGACTTTCAAGTGCAGAATTGGAGAGGGATGCTGATGAGGAAGAAATAAAAGTTGCATATAGACGCTTGGCCAAATACTACCATCCAGATGGTTAGATAATTTACCAAATTACTTGTAATACAATAGATGTTTTCTTTTCCGTAATGGTACGCTCAAGGTTGGCAAACTGGCTAGAGCTTCATGTTGTTGAATGATTATAATGAGCACTGAAAGCCTTTAAAATATGAAGCATTTTTCCCTAATGTTGTGTCTTGAGTGTTTGTATTGATGTTCCCTAAGGATTTCTCACTTGTGTTTGTCATGTTAAGTCTATGATGGTAGAGGAACTCTTGAGGAAGGGGAAACAGCAGAAACTAGATTTATCAAGATTCAAGCTGCATATGAGTTGCTCATGGATGGGGATAAGCGGAGGCAATATGATATGGATCATAGAGTCAACCCGATGAAGGTACGGAAGTCGAGTCAATATCTAGATTAACTGCTATGGCCCTTTTTATACACTCAATCAGATGCAGTCTTTTCCTCTGCTGTGGCTTCTAGGTTTTGTTAATTCAAAGAATCTAAAGATTGATGTGAGAAGACTTGTTTTCTTGATCATAAATGAAAAAAACAATGCATAACTTAGTAAAAAAAATCTTGGTCAATTGATTTTGTTTAACTCCTGCTCAGGCTTCACAAGCATGGATGGAGTGGATTATCAAAAAGCGAAAAGCATTTGACCAACGTGGTGATATGGCCATAGCAGCTTGGGCTGAGCAGCAGCAGCGCGAGATGAATCTACGTGCACGCCGTCTTTCTCGCATAAAGGTACATTTTTTTTGTTTTTCTGTGATTGCAAATCTTTATAAAACGTTGAACACACAGCTATACTTTGGAATGCTAGATTGACCCTGAAGAAGAGAGAAAAATCCTGGAAAAAGAGAAGAAAGCTTCAATGGAATATTTTAACAGTACCCGTCGGCGGCACACACTAGTCTTGAAGAAAAGGGATTTGATGCGAAAAAAAGCAGAGGAAGAGAAGAAAAAGGTAATCAATCAACTTTTAGCTGCAGAAGGGCTGGAGTTGGATACAGATGATGAAGAAGCACTATAGACGATTTGCACATAATTTGGTTAGTTTTCATTACTGAAGATGAATACTTTATTGGTATAAATAGTTGGTTCTTTTGCTTTGATATGTTGTTGATATAGTAGTAATTGTATATATGATAGTATGAATTCTGAAATGAATGAGAAATTGCTTTTCAGGATTGTGATCCTCTTCCAATGATATTGGTTGGTGGTTTTTAGCACAATATAAACTTTCACAAATCATTTGTGAAGATGGGTTCTGTCAATTTCGACTCCGAATTCTAGTAAACATTGCAAGAACTACAAGCAAAAATTGATACCCGTAGTGGAAGTTATTCTCAGTTTAGTGTTGACATTATTCTATGTACATATGATCAATTTCCTTTTCTAAACGAGATTATCTGAATATCTACACAAATCACAACACAGTATTATTCTATTTCGATCTTTGCTTCACATTATAATTGCTTTTCTTCAGAGAATCCACATATATTCATGGAGCTGGTCTCAGATAAAGAGGGATATAGTTTCTCTGGGTAGGCTCTGAATCCCAAACTGAAAATGCACTTGAACATCTCATCCATTTCTTGGTCATTTCTGGGAAATGCCTGTCGATCACATCTTTCAATGTCTCTGTCTTGTTCACCCATTCCAGCCCTTTTTCTGTATAGGATTTTGAGTTGAAATTGGTCGTGAAAAAACGATCAGCTTCCAGCCTCCTGAGAGAAGATTTGGATTAGTGAATCAGGTTTGATGGGAATGATCTATTCAATTTTGGATTCTGAAATGGGATGAAGAACTACATACCTTGATGCAATCAGCAAGAAGATGAAGAAAGCAGTTTCGCTTATGGCGAAACCTTCGATTTTCTTCTCGGCATGGAGTCCTACCAACAAGTCCAGCTTTTCGACATCAGTTCCATACACTTGGCGAAGAGCTTCGATAACTTCTTCATCATCTGTCAAATCTTCCCATTTGCTGATAGGAATCATCAGCAAGTTTCGTCGGAATTCGTTGAAGCGCGCAACTCCTCGCTCCCTATCTCTATAAACTGTAATCAAACAACATTAATGGTTATATAACAACTGAAGAATTCGAGATTTGATAAGATAAATGAATCCAAAGTGAAGTAAATTACTCTCCATAGCAGCCATGTCGACTGGATCTGGACGATCCTCTCCATTAGCATCATGAGCAACAAGATTCCTCATCCAAGATGGGTAGTTCCATAATGTGAGAGCTCCACATGTTTGATGACCCATAGACACCAGCATTTGCTCCATTCCGATTTTCGACACTTGTCTTTCCCCTGCTTTTCCTGCCATTTCTGTCATCGGTACCCTACAAACCACAAATAGTATAGTAACTGGCGAAAATCCGAATCAAAACTTCTCGAATTTAACTAAATGTATTGCGGAAATGAGATACGGGGAGGGAATTACTCTTCAAGAACAGGAGGGCATTCGTATTCTGATGTTTCGGACGCGGTATCTCTCAGAGTGAGGTTGTCAGGTAGAAGTGAATGCATTCTGTAGACACTAACAAATTCTTCAGTCAATGAATATGGAACTCCATGATCTATAGGCTTTCTTAGACCAACCAATCCACTTAGAACTGGTCCGGCAAAGTGTCCAAACAGATCCTTGATTTTCTTCCCAAAGAATCCATACCTGTCAAAACAGATTCAGTTCATTGACAACCCAATTTATGTTCGAAATTTACCAGCTCTTCCTCTCTATCAAATCATATCTTACCAGTTGATTCTCATCCCTGCAAGAAGTGTATCTGTTTTCAGGAGCTCCACTGTCCAATCAATGGTGTGAATTTTAGCAATAACAGCTGAAGTAACCAATCTTGCATGTCGATAAAGCCTTTCATCATCAAAATCAGGATAATATTCCTGTAAACGAAACCAAATTCAACATGAAAATTTCTTCTCATTCAGTAACAAACAGCTCTAACAAGTATATAAAATGAATAAGAAGCAGAGGAAAAATAGATACCTTGAGCATATCACAAACAGCATTATGTTCTTTGACAAATAAAGCCTGTAACAAGGAAAATCCAGCCCAGCAATTCCTGACATCACCGGAGATTGGAATTCCTTTCTCATCATGTTGCAGAAGTCCATCCCCTCCAATTTTCAACTTCCCATCTTTGAATGTCCTCACTCTTCTCATTCCATCCTCATTGTTTCCATAAATCACACTCCCATCCCTGTTCCAGTACAAAATTTAGCAATTCAATCGAGTTAAAACGAACAATTAAGCTCAGAACAAGTGTCATTCTGGTTACTGAATCGGAACTTACCACCAAGGAGTTCTTGTATTCAAAGCTCCAGTTTTTATCAGAGTTGAATCGGTAGAAACTATCTTTGTCTTATGAAATTTGAATGATTTCAGAGGGCACCCGCCAGAAACTTCTTTTGGTGCTTCGATTTCCACCTGCTACGTTTAATTACAGATTGGTCACATTCATGGTGGAATGAAAAGTAATGAAAGATGCAGAGAATATTGAAGAGTAACCTGTTGGGTATCTTCCAAATGGTCGATCCAGTCATGAATCATGAACTGTATCCAAGAACAAGCTATCATGTTGAATTGCTTCCCATTATCGATGAACTTCTTCCTCGCTAAAAGCTTGTTCGCTATAACACTCGGGTGAGGATCTAGCAACTGCATGCAAACGCAAATATTATATTCCAGAAATCAAATAGCCCCTCAACAACTCTAGCATTAACGCTCAATAATGCTAGATTAAAAGGTTATATTTCTTTAAATGCAGACATTTTTCACTTTTCTGTGCAGAAAATTTTTAGAAAATCGTTAAATTTAAACAAATTTTTCAACAATCTAAAATAAAAAAGTGAGAGTATTTTAAATATATTGTTTTTATTTTTTAAAATTGAAAAACTAAAAATTTTAAAGAAAATAAAAATAATTTTTTAATAAATACACTCTTAAATTTTTTTAAATATATATATAGATAATTTTCTAATAAAAAGGAAACCAAAATCTCCGATCTCATTATTTGCTTTGAGTTATCAAAAATCATACTAGTTATTTTGTTTCGAAAAATTCTTATGTGAAAAAAGAGATATAAATTGGTTAGTTAAATATTTTTTATTATAATATTACATAAAATTCAAATTTATATTAAATAATTTAATTTTATTTTCATTATTCTTGTATAATTTTATTCTCATCTAAATAAAGTGTATTTTATTTATTATGAAAGAATTAAATTGTAAAATCAACTAGGCAATTTTTTTTTTGTCGAGGTATCCTGAATATCCCAGACTAATCCTCGTTCGAGCTAGGCAGGACCACAAGAGCGGGAAAGTTCTCCCGACCAAATTTTAACGCAGCTGCATACCTAGGACTCGAACTCGAGATCTCTGATTAATTAGAACAACCACGAATTAGGCAATTGTTATCAAGAAATTCCTGTTCACGTGTCATCCTACAAAGGAATTAATGGTCCTTTCGTTGATTTTCTTTCAAAGTCTTTATCACTCTTTAATGGGAATTAAGCTTCTCCATTCAAAAATTTCATATTTTTTGAGATTATTATATGCTTATAGACTTATCATGTCAAAAAATATATAATATAATATTTTAAATATTTAAAAATAATTATTATTCATTAATTTTATTATAATTTTTTAAAAATATTTTCATAATAATTATTTATTTTAATATTTTTTAATTTTAATATAATTATATATCATTAATGAAAAAATAATTATTTTATTTTCTTAATGTCTGTAATATTAATAAATAATAATTTTTTTTATGGATGGAGTTTTAATGACTATTTCCAACAAACATCAATAATCATGCTGCCTCTCTTGATATTTATTTTCCGCAAAAAATATTAATATTGAAATCAACGATCTAAAAAATTTTGAAAATAGAGATATAAATCATAAATTAATTATCCTTTTTGTCTTCAGGGTAAGTTCCATTTCTGTATTTTTATGGCCACAAAATTTTAAGGAAAGGTTTCGGCTGACACACGAATTAAGGACAACGGGTCTCAAAAACATTGACGAACCAACAGTTTAAAACTATATATCTCTAACGCCGTCACACAAAAATCGAATCCTACACCATCAATGTTTCGTCGGACTCTTTGAGTGTTAAACTATGGACGAAGGTTCCCATTTCTATTTTATTACGCGAAAACTCGGAGAAGAAGATTTGTTTACTAAAATATCTACAAGAAAACTTGAAAGTTAAGTGACTGTTAAATAGTCGGAGCCTTACCCCATATCGTGAAGTTGAAGGTGGCATATTCCGGCCAAAAAAAGTTCCCTGGCTGCCGGTAACATCATCCTTAGGGTGGTTACATTTTCCATCTGCAGTTCTATAACAGAACTCTTCTGTGTCATACACCTTCCCATTCAATCCTCCAACATGCAGCAGATTGTAGCGTTGGTGAAGATGTCTCCTAATTCCCAGGTAAGCTAACCCTAATAGAACTGGTAGTCTGTGCCATACTCCCACCTTGTCGATTAAATGTATAACCTATATGAATTCTCGCACCAAAGAAAATATTAGAACATGTTCTTAAGATACTGCATGGAGAATCTTGGAAAGAGATGAAGAGGTGATACGTACATAGAACAGAATCGCATCAAAGAGACTCATTTTGGCTACAATGTTTCTGAGTTGAGGATGTGTGAAAGAAAAAGAAGGTCGAGAAAACGCCATTCTTAACTGAGAACTTGGTTTTAAAAACAAAGGTTCTTATTTTTTGATGAAATGACTCGATGAATGTAAGTTCTGAAGCTTACCACTTGAGCTTTTATAGCTGATAGTTAAGAAGCAAAGATGTCAGGGATAGCCACCGCACTAGCGGAGATTCGAACCTACGATTGTCAATATAAGAATGTCTCGTCATTATCGTTAGTCCAATCCGGCTTCAATTTGAAATGAAATGTGGACTGTTGATTGCAAGTCAACCTGTCGAGCCACTGCAATGTCATTATAACAGAAAGTAGTAAAAAATATCTCCCATAATCCTCCATTAAATGCAGAAACGTTAGGTGTAGGCCAGATTGTTTCTGGGCTCTTACGGCTCTTTAAATGCGAGGACCAAGTGTGTGTATATCACTTTAGGCACATGACATGACGATGCTGTGTTTTTCTTTCCCTTTTTAAGTGTCCGATATGCTGATAAAGATCCATCAAGGTGGCAATAAACAAGATTCAACAGTTGTGCCTGTGATTTATTTATAATAAAGACTCAATTTCTAGCACTAAAAACATCAATTTCAATTCTTAGTGACAGTATAATTGGACTCTTGGAACAAAAATATTAAGGCTTCGATGTAAATTTGACACAGTAGGTTTTGATGAAACAGAAGGCAGAGGGTTTCTTAAGAATGAAACAGACGACAGAGGGTTTCTTAAGAATGTATGATCAGCCCATATAGGGTTCTATTCGAGTAGTGCTAAAGTGTTTAAAGCTGAGTTCGAGCTTGAATTAAATTTTGTATCAACTTAAAAATTTTATTAGGCTTGTTTAAAGTTTGCGAATTAACGAATTTGTTCATGAATTTTTCGAGCTTGAATAAACAAAATTAAAATAAAATTTTATTTAATATAAATTTAAAACCAACACATTTAATAAATATTATCTGTATTTTTTATTTTTATATGTTTATAAAGTTATTAATTTAATCAGTATAATTTAATTAATCATCATATGTTACATATTTTATCAAATTATAGTTTTATTTTAATATTTTTTTTGAATAAATTATATTCCTATTCGAAATAAAGAAAAAAATATGAAAACTACATATTAACATAAAAAATCAATATAATCAAATTTATTCACAAACGTGAAACGACCATGTTCGCATACTTTCGAACCGAATACCACATCGTTAAGATTCGACTCATTTAATAATTCGATTGTAATATTTTATTCATGAACAAACTTAATTATAAATGAGTCGAATTCAAATGAATTTTTATGAAATTTCAACTCAAATAGCTTACGAGCAGCGGAATTCTTTTAGAGCGGTTGTTATAGGGCGTGGGAGTAAATATATTTTCAGCTGTAACGCTGACTTTGTGCATCTTAATTCAATTTCTGGTCCTCACATTCAATTCCTGGTCAGTTCATCGTAAACATCTACTCACCAAACTATCTCTAAAATAAATTTTGCTCCATTTATTTTTTTTTCATTAGCTTCATTGTCCAATTTTATTTTTAAATTTTTTTTATATTAAATTAAGCTATACAATTAACAAGTCTCTGATAAGAGGCTTTCTACTTATTCTTTATTAAGACAAGTCTAAAACCAGAGATTCATACTTGATTAAACCAGTCTCTAATCAGAGGATTTCTAATTGTTTTCCATTAAGACAAGTCCAAAATCAGAAATTTCTATTCTATTAAACAAATCTCTAAGCAAAGGATTTCTACTTGTATCTTCATTAAGACAAGTCTAAAGTCAAGAATTTCTCCTTGATTAAACAAGTATTTGATCAGAGGATTTTTACTTGTTTCTTCATTAACACAAATTCAAATCCAAGGTTTTTTACTTGATTAAACAAGTCCTTGATCAGAAAATTTCTACTTGTGTTTCATTAAGACAAGTTCAAAGTCAGAGATTTATACTTGATTAAACAAGTTCCTGATTGGAGGATTTGTACTTATTTCTTCATTAAGATAAGTCTAAAGCAAGAGATTTTTACTTGATTAAACAGGTCTCTGATCAAAGGGTCTTTACTTAATTTGGTTATGATTTTGACAAATCTCTGAGTTTCTCCTTGCATCTCGACAAACTCAAGGATTAATACTTGTCTTCTTTCTTTGGCGATTGTGGATCCTATACTTTAATGGTTCTAAGTATATGTTTACTTCTCCACTTTATTGTTCGTTCCCTATAGGATTTACACTTATGCAATTATACGTATGATCGATGTAATAAAAACAGAATTCACAGTTGTCTGACCTTAAGACATACACTCTTTTTTTTATAAAAATGCTCGATATTTATTTGTTTATAATGAGATTACAACGCAATATATCTCTACTCGGATGGTGGTTCATTATCTTTGTGACTATTGAAATCGTCTAATCTAACTCCAACACTTCGAAGCTTTCCTTCCATGAATAAGACTTCAATTCTTAAAAATTGTAAAATTTTTATTGTGCATATTTTTAAGAGTAGAAAGGAGTATTATAATTGCTTTAAAATTATAAAGAACCAAAAATTCAAAAATAAGGGAGCTATCTTTTCAATTTCGATTAAAGTAAGGGGTGAGAATTTAGGTTATAAGGTATAATAGTGTTAGTAATTTTTTATCAAGTATTATTATTTATAACGTAAATTTTACAAAAATTAAATTTATATCATATCTAATCGTGCACTCAGTAATTATGTTATCGGTCTGAAATTGTCAACAATAATTAAAGTTAACTATTAGATACTCTCCTCGTTTCTAAATAAGTGTTTATTTAGACTCAAAATTTTGTTCCAAAATAAATATACTTTTGGAAATTTAACACATTTTTTCTCCAAATTACCCCTCTTTAAATTCCATTTTATTCTTTAAAAATTAAAGAAATCTCATTTTCCCAAAATCAAGACCAATAAAGCTCTTTAGTAATAAATATTTTCTAACATTACAAAAACAAATACATTGGAACACTAAGTTTTAAATAAGGAAAAAATAGTCTTTTTTTAATTTTTAAAATTATTTCTTAATCTATATGTTAATTGTTAAAAGAACATTTATTTAGAAACGAAGGGAGTACTTAAAACAAAAAAATCCAAGGGTCAAAAATATCAAACCAAGTGAACTGGCTTTGGCAGGGACCTTTGCAGCACTTATGTGACATAGTGGGATAACTAAGTCATAAATGAGATGTGCCAAAAAAATTCAGCAAAAAGTGAGGCCATTAATTTCATTGCTTCTTTATGCTTTCCTTTCTCAAATGATACATTGATAATAGTCTCATTAGAGACAGGATTTGTCCCATAAATAGAAGCAAAATCTTATTAAATGTTGGATGTTTAAATTTAATTAACGGAAATTCTTCGTTTGTAGGTTCAACGGTAAAGACGCCAGCCAATACACTGAAAATGTTGGATTCGATCTCTAGTTCCATAGCGGAGTTAGATAAGGCATACAAGTTCTGCTTTGCTGGTTCGTTAGGTCTCTTTGAAATTCTTTATCATTGGTTCGAAGACTAGTCCGACTTATTTCCTAAAATTTTAAAACAAATTAATTAACGTAAGGTTAAGTATGTTTTCTGTTTTGGAACATGAAGCATTATTATTCGCCATGTTTGTGTGTCTAATAATAAATAACTCCTAATTAAGCTACTCTAAATGATTCTGATATGAAAAAAAGTAAGCATAGTCATGAAAAAAAAATATTTTCAAGTTGCATGTTTAGAATAAAAAATAAAAAATGTAAACTGATAAATTTGATGATGTATCAAAACTAGGAGTTGGATTCACGCGATACAATATAATATGATATATTACAATTATTTTTAAAAAATTACGTAAACTTGGTCCGATTTAAGAAAATTTGAAAACAACATTGTAGCCTCGCATAAATTTGGCAAGAATGACATTTCAAATTCGAGTCTAGTTGTTTGGGAGGTATATATATTTTTTTACTTAATTAAAAGAAAATTTTAATTAATTTTTCAATGGAGTATAAACAATTAAATCTATAATTAGTTAGAAGAATAGTATTTGTCATTTGTAACTTTGCTCATTCTAAGTGGTGATGCCAAATGAATCTTATATCATATTAGCTAAAATTAATGTGTTAAATTTATTAAGGTATGAAAATTGAACAATTCATAAAAGGTTGAATTACTTGATTAAGAGTGACATCTAGATTAGACATAAATAGACAATCATTAGTCAAGCTTAATCTTATTGCAATTCGTAAAATTGTCACTTAGTGATGGTAATGAATCTTATTGCAATTCATTGACAAGTGTTGCAAGTGATTATAGGGTTGCATCACATAACTATGTAATCAGGGCGTGTGACCGTGTAAGTGCATGGAAAGTTTAAGGTGTATACACGAGCAAACACACGAGCATCTAATTATCAGTGTAGTGAAACAAGAAGGTACACAAACAAACAACATAAGCATGTAATGGATTACCTTAAACCGTGTAATGTAACACAAACAGTAATACGACTAAGTCAAAGACCGTGTAAAACTACCATGAGTTACAAGGTACGCAAGCAAGGCCAACACCATCTTTTTAAGTTACACAACCATGTAACAGTATTGACAAAATTAAGTTTTTGTTGCAGTAATCTTTGTTGTACGCATATAAATAGTGATTTATTCATTGTTGTTGTACTTTTTGATCATCAAACCTATAAAGAAACTCGTTCCGTCTGTGAACAAAACAACGTAACTTTTCTATCTTATTGTTTCTTGTTCTCAATTTAATTTCCGCAAACCGATCATCTAATTCCCTAACAAATATAAAAGTACAATTTTGTTTAACAGGGAGGACGACATTCATATTCCTATTATCAACTCCACGCCATTTGAAACCAACGATAGAACTAGATTTCTCGATGAAATTTCACTGAATAGCAGAATCCAACTAAATAAACTTGCAAAACTCAAGATCAATACTTATAATTATGGTAGACGACTTCTTTAACATGAAGCCACCTGTTATGAGCAATTTATGATGAGCAATTGCATGGAGGAAACAAAGTAGCTAGAATGAAAATGGATATACATCAAGTTTTGCAAGCCTGGATGTGCTGTATACCTTAATGTTGGCCTCTATCAGTTTAAACAGACATCAAGTTTTCAGCATGTTGTGCATATTTATTGTCGGTGGCTGCAAAAATCGTAAAGTGAAGACTTCAATTCTGGTTTCGGAATTTTCTCCCAAGTCAAATAAACAGTTGCCACAGCTCGGAGCATTAATCATAGTCGTTTCAAGCATACGTCAACCTACATGCCTACGCATTAGTCTCGGCTCAGTGGGTCGGAGATACCGGGACTCAGATAAAAAAAAACTTACATACCTACGTACTATCGAGCACGTAGATCAACTGGTGTGAGGTTGTTCTAGCTTAATCAGAGATTTCGAATTCGAGTCCTGAGTACTTAGGATACCTTGTGGTTCAGACAAAAAACCTACATACCTACGTGTAGACCTGATAAAAATTGACCCGATCCGACCTTCAAACCCGACACGAAGTATGATCCCTAAGTTTGTTTCTCAAATGTCTAAACGATGAAATGGTCATATTGTATCAACTGTATAACTATTTATATATAAATAGTTTTATATCTAAAAATTTAGTAGTTTAAGAGTTTGTGAAAAAAACGAAATAAAATTGTAACGACTCGGATCGGGTTTGTGGCCGGAGTATAGTACGAACCGTATATGGAAATACGACCAAATCAAATTATCATATCAAATTATTCAGTAAGACAAATTATTAGATTGTATAATTCAAATTATTATATTATTTATTCAAATTAAAGACAAGTAAAACAAAAATGATAAAATATTTTTGAAAACTCTAAATACAAACGATCAAATACGTGTTCGAAATCCTCACACGATTATTTTAAAAAAATTCTAAAATACCATAAAGTAAAAGTAATAGTACTAACAGAAGCAAATTCTAAGTATATAGTTTTAAAAAATATTTTTTAAAAACTTTCCATAAATCATGTAAAATTTATTAGCCAACTAATTAAAATTTTTAATACTTAAAATCGGACCGATTCATCAATTTAATACGAGTTCAATTACCAACATATTTGAACAAAAAGAAACAGATAAAACAAATAATCGGTTCTTTACCAATTCTACCGTTCGATTTTGAAAACAATTCCAACCAGTGTTATCAGAATCGAACCGAAGATCGAATCGGAAAATAGACTGGATGGTTGGTTCATTGATCGAACCGGTGGTTTACTAGTCGAACCGGTAATTTAAAAAAAATATAAATAAATAAATAAGTATATATAAATATACAAAATTATATAGTTTTTAAATTATTTAATTTTTTTATATTTAAAAACCGGTCCGGTTCACCGGTTGAACCGACCAGTTTAACGGTTTTCACTGGTTGAATGTCGGTTCGTTTGCAGACCGGTTTGAATAGTGAACCGGGGCCGGATCAGTCACCGATTCACAGGTCCGACCGGCCGGTTCGGTCCTGTTTTTATAATACTGATTCCAACTCTTTATGTAAAGGTAAGGTTGTGCGATATCACTGCCTTCTCCCCATATATAAACCCAGGCCCCTTCATTCTCTAACTCACTGTTCCCTGCTAATTAAATAATACCCAAAAAACCCTAACTTTCCCTCCCAACTCATGCCTTAAACCCCTCCCGCCCAATGTCTCGCGGCCTCCAATACGATGCTGCACCTGACGACAAACAACAAGTCGATGAAAACGAACAGGAAGATC
>CANYCX011775599.1:0-12172 GCA_948193385.1 Breynia disticha f. nivosa | reverse complement strand
TTAAGTGTTTAATTCATCCATTCTAAGTGTTCAACCACTAAGAAAACAATCCTAGATCATTAGCATACTTTAAGTTTACATTAGGAAATAATGTACGTTAATGCTTTTGGAGCTTTCTGCCTGAATTTTCCTAAGTCTTTTTCATGCATACACTTATCCATTTGCATTTGGCATGCTAAAACAACTCATAAGGCATCCATACCAGTCATATATACATCCAAATCATCAAGTCTCACCATTATAGACACACCATTAATACATTACATCAAATCAACCACAACCATCAGCATTCATATCATTCATACAAGCCTTATCATAACAACTCATCATAACATTCTTAGCAACTTAAATCAACCCATATACTCATACATAGCTTAGCATTCCCAAGTTCTCACACAACATCAACCATAAGTGATGAAAGAATGCGTTATGCACATGCTACTACAATTCACACAATGCATTTCTCTTGAGCCTTACTTCGCTAGGGAGGGACTCCACTCGATCCCCGTGACTTTTGGGCAACTTACCCCTAAATTAAAGAGAGATACTCCACTCGATCTCTTTGCACAAATTGGACACCCGTCCCTTATTTTTAAAAGATGAGAGACTTCACTCATCTTCCGTGCACATGTGGGCAACTTACCCCTCAATTAATATCTAATGCAAAATGCTCACAAACGCCATACAATATGAAATGAATGATAAGAATCATTTCCAAAGCCTTAACCAACAATTCCACAATGAGCATCAAGCATGAATCGTAATGAAAAACAACCTTAGATCACATATCCATTTCCACATTTTACATTAACCATACCATACACATCACATTTCTAAATCAACCATCAAAGACTACATATTTGATTCCAAAGAATCCATTTCATAACAACATAACCACACAATCATTATCAATTATTATTAAAAAACCATACACATAAAACCTCTTTCATTAGTAGCCATTTACCTACATAACATTCACACACATTCTTCAACAAGCCTCACTTCATATCCATTTCCCATTAAGAACATCATACGAATTAAGAACAATCATTAACAAGAAAGAATATAGTAGGTAAGTGGCAATAAGCACTTACATCGGGCTCAGAGGTTTGATCTGTCGCCTCATTCCAAATTCGGGTTCCGAATATCGTTCCCTAAACAAATACAATCACATTTCCAATCATTTAACACACAATGCACATCATCTCAGCCCCCTAAACAGATTTCTACCCGAAATTCCCAAAACTCGTAAAACCCAAATTCCTCACATCTCACAAAATCTTATGTTTTAAGGTTAAAGGCTTATGGAATCATGAACTACAACAAAAACCCACTAAAGCCCTACCAAATACACTTATTTTACAACACATTTTAAGGATTGGACATTTACATTGATTCTCGTTTCTTTGAACCCTAGAGAGAGGAAGGCTTGATTAGGGGCCGCAAACGTTGTTAATCTGGTTGAAATGTGTTGTTATAGGATAGGTTGTGTTTGGAATTCTCAGAAATGATGGAGAGGAAGTTTGGAGAGTGTTTTGGTAGGTAGGAGTGAGTTATGCAGATATCCGATAACATGCATTATTTTTCAAATTAACGTACGTTAATGAAAATCTGTTTTCTGGGCTGGCAGTATAAATAGCGTGCATTATTCACAAGATAACGTACGTTATTTACAATAATGTGTGTTATTCCATAATTAACCTACGTTATTTTGTTGCAGACTGCTAAAATTGGCATTTTCCGACTCTTTTGATTCCGAACATGCATAACTCTTTACCAACACACTTCTAACTTATCATAAACATAATATAACACAGAACAAACATTTTTCGGCGTGTTACACTTACGCTTACTAAATTGGTTCTTAATTGAATTAGAATTACGTTGATTAGGCAAAGTTAAGATAGTTGGCTTATAATGTTATGTTGAGTTGTTAGGTTCTTAGTTGAACCATAATGAATGAGATGTTTGGATTATGATATGTTTTGATCGAAATGGATTGGTTACCTGTGTGGTATTGTTTGATTTGCTCTGTGTGAGCTGAGATGATATAATTATTTTGCTGTGTGCTATTCTATATGTTGCGCTGTGTGCAGAACGAATGTCATTATAATGTTGTGTGCGAATACGAATGATATTTATATTCATTACATTCATACATTTACATATCTGTGTCACACGAGCCTGTGTGGCAAAAGAAAAAGGATGAATGTGTGTTAGCCTGGACTAGTGTGTGCGATGGTCCATATTTATGAGCTTTGCTCAGAGTTGTGTGCTGTTGTTGACTGGACAGTGCCAGAGGTGATCAGCGTTTCTTGAGCTTACGTTAGGGGTCGGGCTCCAGGGTTCAAATTTTGAGATTTTGCTTTTACATTTGTACATTTCAGTATATACACGCAGGTTTTCTGTTTAAATGTTTTCAAACTTGTTTTGCTTCCGCTTGTGTTTTGTTTTTTTTAAATATAACAGTTTGGGCTGGTGTTTTGAATAATATAGCGTGTATATATTTTTGATATTTTCTCTCTCTCCTCTTTTTTTAGATTTGATTTTATATCATTTCTATAAATTATAATGTTTGTCAGAAAAATTGGAATTTAAAAATGAGCTTCACATTTAGTGGTATCAGAGCAGGGATTAAATTCTCTGCGGACTGTGCCAGAGATTTTCATGCTTTGGGATTTGAAAATCTGAAATGATTTTGAATTTCTAATTTTGATAACAGATGGAGCCGATAGACGACGTATCACCTGAACACACTGTAGAGTCCAGAGATTCGGTTGAGGGACAGGGTCCAGCCCCAGTACCTCCAGAGCAGCATACGACACAGCCAGTAGGACAAACTGCTATACATCTACCTCCTTACGATCCTACATTTTCTCCGTTCTGGGAGATGATGCAGAAAATGATGCGGGATTAGGGTAGAGCTTCAGGTAGCCAGAACCTGAACATCGATAAAAATTTTGAGGAGGTAAGAAAATAGGCAGCGAAAACATTTGAGGGTACTACTGATCCAGCTGAGGCTGCTGACTGGCTTAGGCATACAGAGCATATACTAACTCGTATAAGATGTACGCCAGAGTAGAAATTGAGGTACACTACTTCTCTTCTAAAAAAACCAGCATGGAATTGGTGGGAGACGATTCCAGACAGTCAGAGAGATCCTATACTGCTTACTTGGGATGATTTTCTAAGGAGATTTGCTGATAAGTATACTCCTTGACATTACCAGACAAAGAAAAAGATAGAATTTCTAGAGTTGAAGCAAAAGGAGATGACTGTGGTAGACTACGAGGCAGAGTTTACCAGGTTATCTCATTACGCTCCAGAGGATTTCGGCACATATAGGAAGAGAAAAGATAAATTTGAGCGAGGTCTGAGGTATCCGATTCGATATAGGATTACGATGAAGCCTTCGACTTACGAGTTATTACTTGAGACAACAATACGAGCCGATGAGTTAGAGGCAGAGGGGGATAAATCAGAAGTAAAGTGACATCAAGTCTCAGGATGTTCCAGTTGTCAGCAGCAGCAGAAAAAAAAAGAAGAAGACAGATTTCAGCCCACTGAGAGAGACTGGTGGTAGTCAGGGCAGACAATCTGGGAGAGGAGTTGGAGGTGGTAGAGGTTATTCCACCAGACCTCCTATTCCTCAGAGTCGCAATATAGGTACTTATAACGGCAAAGAGACCACTCCACTATGTTATACTTGTCGCCAGCTGGGACATTTTTTTAGAGACTGCCCATAGAGATCGGGGGTGCAGACTGTTGAGGTATCTCGACAGAGCAGTGTTGGTGATGTTAGACCTACAGTTTCGACTAGTACAGGTAGAGGTAGAGGTGGCAGAGGTTTCAAATCTACTTCTAAGGGTGGCTCAGCTGCTAGAGGTGGAACAGTTGGTTCAGTTAGAGGAGGTGGATCTACAGGAGCAGTAACACCATCAGGATCAGCACCACAAGCCCGAGTTTATGCTATGGCTAAAGATGAAGCTGTAGAGGATACATACGTGATCACTGGTACTATTTCTATCTTTTCATATACTACTTCAGTATTGATCGATCCAGGTTCTACATGCTCTTTTGTGAGTGAGTATGTTGTAGACCATATTGGAGGTAGTATAGAGCGTCTGAATTATACTGTTTCTGTATTGATGTCTGCTAATGGTACTGTATTGGTTAGACATATTTTACAACATTGTGAGTTACATATTGGGAAGCCGACATATTTAGCAGATTTGATTATTTTGAGGATGGCGGAGTTCAGAGTTATCTTAGGTATGGATTGGTTATCCAAAAATCGTGCTATGGTCGACTGTTATTCGAAAGAAGTTATGATTGAGGTTGACGGTGACAGACGTGTATTATTAGTAGGCGAACGGAAGACTATTCCTTCTTGCTTGATTTCAGCGGTTATTGCTGCGACGTTGATACGAGAGGGTTATGATGCCTATCTTGGTTCAGTAGTTGATATGAATCAGCCTGTATTAGAGGTGCGAGATGTAGATATTGTTTGTGATTATCCTGAGGTATTTACTAACGAGTTACCAGGATTGCCACCACAGTGAGAGGCTGATTTTAGCATAGAGACTATGTTGGGTGCAACACCAGTTTCTATTGCACCTTATCGTATGACAGCTGTTGATTTAAAATAATTGAAACGACAGCTGGAAGAATTATTAGAGAAAGGTTTTATACGACCTAGTGTATCACCTTGGGGTGCACTAGTGTTATTTGTACTGAAGAAAGACGGTAGTATGCGATTATGTATCGATTATTCTCAGCTGAATAAACTGACAGTAAAGAATAAGTATTTGTTGCCTCGGATAGATTATTTGATTGATCAGCTGTGGGGAGCTAATGTATTTTTGAAAATTGATCTTAGATCAGGTTATTGGCAGTTGAGAGTCGAGGATAGCTCGATTGAGAAAACTTCTATCATGACTCGTTACAGGCATTTCGAGTTCACTATTATGCCATTAGGGTTGACGAATGCACCTGCGGTATTTGCGGCACTGATGAATAAGGTATTTCAGCCATATTTAGATCAGTTTATTGTGGTTTTTATTGATGATGTTCAGGTGTAATTAAGAGACAGGGAGGAACATTGGAGACATCTCCGTATTGTACTCGATTTATTGAAAGTAAAAGAGTTGTATGCTAAGTTTAGCAAATGCGAGTTCTAGATGTCAGAGGTTATTTTTCTAGGACATGCAATTTCAGTAAAAGGAGTGAAACCGCATCCTAATAAGATAAAAGCAGTGCAAGAATGGCATGTTCCGAGAAACGTATCTGAGGTACGTAGTTTTCTACGTTTAGCTGGATATTATCGCAGATTTATTGAGGATTTTTCAAGGATAGCTAGACCTATGACATCTTTATTGAGAAAGAATGTTCCATTTGTTTGGAAAGACAATTGTGAAGCGAGTTTTCAGGAACTATAGAAGAGGTTAGTTAAGGCTCTAGTTCTGATGTTATGTTCGCAGGGAGGTGGATTTGTTTTATATACAGATGCTTCTGGAGCTGGATTAGGTGGATTATTAATGCAGTATGACGGAGTTATTGCATATATTTCACGACAGTTACGACTGCAAGAGACTAACTACCCGACACACGATTTGGAGTTAGCAGTGATCGTTCATGCTTTGAAGGTTTGGCATCATTATCTATATGGTGAGACTTTGCAGATTTTTACTGATCATAAAAGTCTGAAATATGTCATGACACAGTGAGAACTACATCTTCGGTAGAGACGGTGGATTGAATTGTTGAAAGATTACGATTGCACGATTGAGTATCATCCTGGGAAAACGAATGTAGTCGCTGATGGACTTAGCAGAAAAGAGATATGGGATGATGATTCAGTTACATATAGAGTGGAGTCTCTATTTGCGTTACGAGAGTTACGAGTGCAGTTGGATTTGATTGAGGATCAGATGTTAGGAAACATTAGCGTTTGACCTCAAATGAGAGATGTGATTGCTGAGCGTAAGAAAGACGATGATCATCTGATGCAAATAAAGAAGAAACTAGAATAAGGAAAGGTACCTACTTTACACCGACTTGATGATACTAGTGTACTATATTATCGAGATAGATTATGTGTTCCTGATATTACAGAATTTAAGAACGAGTTGATGACAGAGGCTCATTGTTCTCCTTTATCAGTTCATCCTAGTAGTACGAAAATGTATCGAGATTTACAAGAAATGTATTGGTGTCCCTATTTCAATTGTGTCTGATCGTGATCCTAGGTTTACAACGCGATTCTCACAGTGTTTGCAGGATACGATGGGTACGCGTTTGAGGTTCAGTACGGCTTTTCATCTGCAGACTGATGGTCAGTCGGAGAGGAGGATTCAGGCAGTAGAGGATATGTTGCGAGCATGTATTTTGGAGTTTGGTGGTAATTCGGACGATCACTTATCTTTAGTTGAGTTTGCGTACAACAATAATTATCATTCTAGTGTCGGGATAGCACCTTACGAGGCGTTATACGGGAGACGGTGTCGTAGTCTAGTTTACTAAGATGTTGAAGGTTTGCGACAGATTGAGGGACCAGAATTATTTCAGCAAACCTTGGATAAAGTGAATGTTCTAAAAATATGTATGCAAGCAGCTCAGGATCGTCAGAAAAGCTATTATGATCAACACCATCGAGAGATAGATTATGAAGTTGGTGATAGAGTTTTCTTACGAGTTTCATCCTAGAGAGGCCTGATTAGATTTGGGAGACGGTGTAAGTTGAGTCCTAGGTATATTGGACCGTATGAGATGATCGAGAGAGTGGGACTGCTAGCTTACAGATTTAGATTACCAGCAGAGTTGTCCCGATTACATGATGTGTTTCATGTTTCTATGTTGAGATGGTACCGATCATATCCTATTCACGTATTGAGCACTCCAGAGATAAAGGTATCTGAGGAGTTGACATACAAGGAGGAACCTGTTGAGATTTTGAATCGACAGATGAGACGTTTGAGGAATCGTGAGATTCCGATGGTTTTGGTGAAATGTAGTTTTTATTCACCAAAAGAAGCAATGTGGGAAGTTGAATCAGATATGAGTCGTCAATATCCATATCTGTTTTGTGATTCGACTTCTGGTACTTGAGGTATGATTGTGATTTAAGATTTGATTTGATGTAGTTGTTGTTAATTTGACGACAAGAATTCAAGTTAAGTAAGAAACTTAACTTGTTTTGAATTGTGAAATTGAAGGAAGTAGCTTAGATCGATGATTTGATGAGTTTAAAGCTTTGCGACATTGTTTACGGTATGTTTACATATTACGAGACTGGTTTTGTGTATAATGTGATGTATTAGTTTCTGTAATTGAGATTGAAGTAAGGTATGAGTATGTTAAAAATGACCATACTTAGGTTTTGATTGCGAGTAGATTAGTTTGAAATTTCAGGGACGAAATTTCTTAAGTGGGGGAGAATTGAAACATTCTCATATATGTCAGAATTGATATATAAGTAAAAAATTATCAAAATGGAATCGAATCGGATCGAAGCAAATTGAAAAATTGGAAAATACAGCAAACTGCCCAGATTAACTTATGCTAATCTGGAGCAGACTAAAGAATAATGTACGTTATTCACTCTGAAGATTAACCCACGTTAATTTAAAAATAACGTATGTTAATGATCGATAAAACTATTTTAAGAAGGCTCGGAAACGTCTCATTTAGTCCCAAAAACACTTCTAAACACCTCCAAACATTCTCTCAACTTCCCGAAGTCATCCTAAGGTGTTCTAATCATCCAACCAACCAAAAAAATACAAGAATTATAGCAGATTAATCATGGAATCATGCTCTAAGGGTGAGTTTCTTCATTTTAGGGTTTTGAAGATGAATTTCTGATTTTGATCCGAAATTATTGTGTAAAATGGATGTGTTTGGTTTGGTTTTGATGGGTTTTTGCTGTATATCATTAATGTATCAACTGGAAACTTCAAAACACAAGACTTGAGCATGATTCAAGAAATTCAAATTTTTGGAAAACTTGTGAATTATTGAATTCTGGAAAGATAAAAAGTAGTAATACGTTTGGTTGATGATTAGTAACTGGTTGGATGATAGAAAACATCAATTGGTTTCCTTAGGATAGATTTGGTATGGAAAAAGCTTACTAAAATGGTGGATATTGATGGATAATTGGATTTTGATGATTCTAAAGGTAGAATCAATGATGAATTGGTTAAGTAATACAATATTTGTGATAAATTTCGTACAAGAGAATCTGTACGATGCGAGGTGTGATTTTGGGGGTAGAGTTTTTGTTGAGTTTTGCACGTATTTCGAGGTAAGTGTTCTTACGCTTACTAAATTGGTTCGTAATTGAATTAGAATTACGTTGATTAAGCAAAGTTAAGATAGTTGGCCTATAATGCTATGTTGAGTTGTTAGGTTCTTAGTTGAACCATAATGAATGAGATGTTTGGATTATGATATGTTTTGATCGAAATGGATTGTTTCCCTGTGTTGTATTGTTTGATTTGCTCTGTGTGAGTTGAGATGATAGAATTATTTTGCTATGTGCTATTCTATATGTTGAGTTGTGTGCGGAACGAATGTCATTATAATGCTGTGTGCGAATACGAATGATATTTATATTCATTACATTCCTACATTTACATATTTGTGTGACACGTGCCTATGTGGCAAAAGATAAAGGATTACTGTGTGTTATCCTAGACTGTTGTGTGCGATGGTCCACATTTATGAGCTTTGCTTTGAGCTGTGTGCTCAGTCTATATGTCGTACCTCTGCTGTGTGCGATAGAGGATTTCACCTGCTGTGTGCGATGGTGGACAATACCTGGGGCATTCTATGTGAAATTACATTTTAGTTCATTTCATACATTTTACTATATATGTATGTTTGATGACTGCTATTGTTGAACCTATGTGGTTCGTAATTGCTGTTTGCTAGATTATGGTTATGCTGTGTGCGATATTGTTTGAGAATTCTTGTGATCTCTGTGATCGTAATGATACGCTGTGTGCTATTTGATATATGTGTGAAATTAATTGTCGGGCATTCGAGGATGCATAGGGACAAGATAGATAGGCACATTTTCGTGTGCGATCGTGACGATTTATAGTCACCCTGCTATTATTTTAAAATGATTGTGCAGATCGTAGGTAGCTGTTGTTAACTTGATAGTGCCAGAGGTGATCATCATTTTTCGAGCTTACGTCAGAGGTCGGGCTTCAGGGTTCAAATTTTGAGATTTTTCTTTGTACATATTGTACATTTCTGTATATACATGCAGGTTTTCAGTTTGAATGTTTCAAACATGTTTTGCTTCCGCTTGTGTTTTGTTTTTTTTAAATATAACAGTTTGGGCCGGTGTTTTGAATAATATAACGTGTATATATTTTTGATATTTTCTCTCTCCTCAGTTTTTAGATTTGATTTTATATCATTTCTATAAATTATAATGCTTGTTAGAAAAATCAGAATTTAAAAATGAGCTTCACGTCCATCCTAGTACATGGCATTGCATACATAATAGATCCTATATCTGACGCATATGAGATTCTATTCATATGTTCTCTCTCTTCTCTAGAGGATGGACAATCCTTCTTAAAGAGAACTATCCCTTGTTGTAAGGGCAACAATCATTTCTTGCATTGTTCCATACTAAACCGCCTCAGTATCTTATCTATGTACTTTTCTTGACTTAGTCATAAGAGACGCCGTGATCTATCTCTATAGATCCTTATACCAAGTATAACCTCAGCTTCTGCTAAGTCTTTCATTGAGAAACACGTATTTAACCATTGCTTCACTTGTTACAATGTTGAAACGTCGTTTCCAATAAGTAAGATGTGATCGACATACAATACAAGAAACACTATTATGCTCCCACTGAACTTATAATATACACAAGGCTCAACATCGTTCTTGGTGAATCCAAACTCCTAAATGGATTCATCAAAACGAATATTCCAACTTCGGGATGCTTGCTTAAGTCCATAAATGGACCTCTTAAGCTTGCATACCTTATTAGGATATTTTGGATTGACAAATCCTTCAGGTTGTTTCATGTAAACATCCTCGAGGAGGTTTCCATTTAGGAAAGTCATTTTGACATCCATTTTCCATATCTCATAGTCTAAGTATGCAGCTATGGCAAACAATATCCTAATAGATTTGAGCATAGCTACTGGCGAGAATGTTTCATCATAGTCAATACCATGAACTTGTTTGAAACCTTTTGCCAATAGCCTACCTTTGAAGATACCTCCCACCTTCTCTTAGAAAATCCATTTGCATTTAATTACATTAGCACTTTCTGGTGGATCAATGAAGTCCCAAACCCTATTATCATACATTGATTGCATCTCAAATTTTATGGCCTCTTGCCATTTTTCTGAATTAGGACTATCTAAGGCCTCTTGGTAAGAAGCAAGTTCATCATGATCAATGATCGTGATATCCTGTTCGTCAATCACAATGATCACGTACCTATCGGGTAACATATCCTACCTGATCTTCTAGATACTTGTGTAATGGGCTCTTGTTCCACAACTTCTTGTGGATTTGAGTCTATCTCCTCACTATCCTGTTTAGGAATTTGTTCATCTACATCCTCTTGTACAACTTAAGAATGAATTCCTTTTCTAGAAACATAGTGGTTCAAGCAACAAACACTTTGTTCTTACTAGGATTGTATAAATAGTATCCTTTTGTCTCTTTAGGATACGAAACAAACAAACATTGATCTGTCTTGGATGAAAGCTTGTCCAATGTTAACCTTTTAACATGGGCTTCACATCCCCAGATCTTTAGAAAAGACAAATTGAGTTTTTGCCCAGTCCATATCTTATATGGTGTCTTTTAAGCTACGTTAGGAGGAGACCTGTTCAGCATAAAAGCCACAGTCTCTAGGGCATAGCCCCAAAACAATATCGGGAAAGCTGTTTGACTCATCATCAACCTAACCATGTCTAACAAGGTTTGATTCCTCCTTTCAGACACACCGTTCCACTGAGGTGTTCCCAGAGGTGTGAGTTGTGGTACTATACCACAATCTTGCAGATATTGGTCAAACTCTAGGCTCACATACTCGCCACCTTGATCAGATCGAATAACTTTGATATGTCTACCTAATTGGTTTTCTACTTCATTCCTAAAATCCTTAAACCTCTCAAAGGTTTCTGATTTATGCTTTATTAGATAGATATATCCATGCCGACTATAATCATCAATGAACGTAATGAAGTAGCTATAACCACCTCTGGTGTGTGTACTTAATGGTCAACAAACATTGGAATGTATTAGATCCAATAGTCCACTAATTTTCTCTCCTTTCTTGTTGAAAGGATTCTTTGTCATTTTCCCACGAATGCAGGATTCACAAGTGTCTAATGATTTCCAGTCAAAGGACCCAAGAGCTCCATCTTTATGGAGTATTTGCAAGTGTTTCTCACTTGCGTGTCCTAAACGACAATGCCAGAAGTAAGAAAGATTAAGTTCATCAAACTTAACATCCTTATTCTCTACGTTATAAACATCCTCACGACTAGATAAGTCTAGGACATACAAATCATTATAAAGGAATTCCTTTCCATAATAGATGTTTCCATGACAAATGCTCATATTGTTATTCTTAATAACAAAAGTAAAACTGTCATTGTCCAAGGCTGAAACTGAAATGATGTTCCTACTCATTGTAGGTATATAGTAACAATCCTTTAACTTTATTTCTAGCCCTGAAGGCATACATAAAGTATAGTCTCTGATCTCTATGGCAGCCACTCTTACTCCATTTTCAACTCGGAGATTAACCTCTCCCTTTCATAGAACTCTCCTATTTTGTAGTCCTTTCACATTGCAACAAATGTGAGACCCACATCCAGTATCTAATACCCATGATGTCAAAATAAAGAGATTTACCTCTATAACGTAGATTTCTGAAGAAGATGTTTTTAGAACATCCTTTGTAACGCCCTGGAAATTCATTCGTTTTAAAATAAAGAAAATGTAGATTAAAAGTGAGGTTAATTAGCGATAAAGGTATATAAAGTTATATGTGATATATGGTATATTGAATGCCGAATGAGGTTAAATTCAAGTTTGATGATGTTATTTGAGTGGAAAAAGGATAGTAATTATGTTAGAAGACATGTATACATAAACCTATGCATGATAGGGACCGAAG